>JAWMAG010000006.1:34965000-35012500 GCA_037013455.1 Ceratitis rosa | reverse complement strand
AGTGTATCCGTGGCAGCCATTATGAATAGCATTGAAATAAACATCCGATTATTTATTAGAAAACCCTGTATGTTTGGAACCAGAATCTATTATAAATCTGTACAACTGACAGTCATTTCTTTGAAGTTGTAGACAAGTTCAGTACTTAAAACAATCTTCGCCTTAAGATTCAACCAAATCTTGCCAGCGGGCGTTACTTTGGACTAAGAGCGAAAGAATATCAAACTTTACTATTCTTACACAACTTACTATAATGATAAGTTTATATAAGCTCTACGAGATATATGGCATTCTGCGAATTATGAGGCGCAGTTGCTATCCATTATGTGATCAGGGTGGGCGAAAACACTTTAGCCATAAAAGTTATATATGTCGTACTCGGTGGTAGATTCAGAGGAAAAAGAAGATTAGGTGGAAGTAAAAGAAAAAGAAGATTTGATGTCTTCAATTGATAAACAGCTAAAAAGAGGAATCACTGGCATAGGAACCAGTTTAAAACTTAAAGTTCAATGACGATTATTTTTCTTATCATATTGAGTCGATCTTTGCTTGCCCAGTGGTGTATAATCGATTTCTACTTTGCGTTTTCGTCGCACACCCACAGGTCATATCTAGAGAGAGAGAGAGAGAGAGAGAGAGAGAGAGAGAGAGAGGGGGAGTAGCATGTTCGGGGCTCACTGAAGTCCTACTGAAGGTGCGAGCGGGCATCGGTCTGGAGGCAAAACTTATACAAAGTGTAAACCTACTCGTAGTGAAGTGAAGTTTTGCGCTGGGCTTACAGCTCGTAGGAAAAGGTTACAAAAGCCTTGTATGGAAACTTCGAATCTTGAAGAAAATCACAAAAAAGGTACAAATGATTGTGATTTGATGGAATGCACCTGAAATATCTCTTTCCTTGATTGTGAAGTTGCCGTTGCCAAGCTGGTTGATGTCCTCGATAAAATTAAAACTGAAATCACCGTCGTCTAAGAGACGCGATTGCCAGTATAAGGATGGGAATGAGTAAGTTCTCCTGGCATATACTATAGCGGCCAGGGTAAATTCGATTTTGGACTTGTAGGAGACACTTTTTAACATACCTCCAATGAGCGTCTTGAATACACCTACGAGCATTATCACCACCGCGGTGTCAAAATCATGCCCGGCGAAATTCCTTAGATAAAAACTAACAGTTTTAAACAGAAAATTTATGAAAAAAAATTACAGTACTTAAAAAGTAAATAAAAATAAAACCATAATAAGTTCCAAGAACGCAAAAATTTACTTTCTAGCCAATTCGCTTTCATACGAATAGGAAATTATGGCTAATAAATTAAATGAAATTTGTTTTACCATTATTTTATTAACTTAACTTCTTTTATAAGAAACAGTTTACTCAAAATATAAAAAAATTTCAAAAAAATTAATTGCGTTTAATTACTAGATGCCATATTTGAGTGGAGCTCATAAAAGTCGTTTGAAAATACATAAATAATTTAAACCAGACCAACATAAGCTAATCTACATTTCGGTGTTTTAAGAAAAATTGGTCCAGCAGTAGAGTAATTTATTAACACTTTCCGCGCCTTTCACCTTTCCATATGCTAAAGCTATATTATTTTTAGCATAAATAGGTATGTATGTATGTATACATGTCTGAAAGTATGCAGCATAAACATTCACTAAATCCCAACTTTCATTTATGAATTTTCACATTTCCGCTGGCTTTCGGAATATATGAGTATGAGTATACATATACATATGTATATTTACAGGTGTTTATTTAACACATATATATGTATGTACATCGCTGACTCTACGCGTTGTAAGAATATCCATATCTACAGCAAACCTCTCGCACATTAAATCAATTCATAAAATCAAGTTTGACCGACATTCCAATGTGACGCGTAAGTCAAGATTTCTGGTTTCTCGTTCGCTTACACTTGCACACATTGCGAGTGATACATCTGTATGTGCTGGATTTTTTTCGCTTGCCCAGGCAGGTGCCAATGAGTTAAACTTACACTTGACTACTCGACTACTTGTCTATGAGCATGCGCAGTTATTTGCGTTATTTGCGCATTTACGCGCTCAGCTACGCGCTACAAGATACAAACTAGACAGGCAGCTAATCTATAGATGTATGGTATTCGCATAGCGGTGGGAAAGAGAGAAGGTGAGACGCAAGAGAGCGGTGAGGGGGTTCATCAGCTTTACAAATTTCTTAGATATGGACAAATTACATTTCGTCTCGTCGAAAGTTTCGCATCAATGGATTCATTTTACTCCATACATCATCTTCTTCGGTGGCGAGGGCATCTTTATTGACTTTGAGTAGATTCTTTTGCTTCGACAGAAGCTTTCTAATTTCAAGTGTGATTATTTTAACACTTGTAGTTTTGTAAGTGTTTTTGTTGAATGTTTATAGCCGAGTCAACAATAGCAAGGCAAGAGTTTATTTGAGCTGTCCGATGCTAATTTGAGAACAAATAAAGCCAGGTCTTTCTAGTGATCTACTCGGGTGCGAGTACCGGACACTAATCTTTTGAAATACGTTTTCAAAATATCTAACTTTGGACATTTGAATAAAATTTTTAATTATGTGTAGTTGTAATAATTCCCATAAAATTTCAATAAGTTACACATTTTGAAAAACTTTATTGGAAAATATAGACAGAAGTGAAGAAAGAATATAACAAAATCAAGTAATTTTTAGTCTCTTTTAGAACCTGAAAAAGCGTTTCTTCAGCAATTTTTTAGAAAGGGAAGGAAATTATTGCGGTAAGCGTAATTTTCAGACAATAATGTACGAGTATTATATTTAAGCTTCAAAAAACCATTTTTAGTATCGAAAAATATTGGAATATTCCAATGTTGTGATGAGTTTTCTGGATCGGCTGCAGTCTGAACTCGTTAAACGGCACTGGTGGTGGAGGTCGTGCGATGCATCCGAAACAGTCGACTAAAATTTTTTTATAATTTATATATGAAATACCGAAGAAGTTGAAAAATTCAAAATTTTTCGAAGTTTGAAAAAAAAATCACTTTAAGATAAGGTTTCGATTACAGCTAATTCCGCAACAAAAGTTTTTATAGTCACTTCTGCTTCAGCCATAGATTAGTAGATTCCTCATCCGAAAGAAGAAAGATCCACTAAGAAAAGTTTTCTATAATTTGTGAAGTCATTGCTTTTAGAATGGCCTCCGTATATTTCATAGTTAAAAATTGCCGGTTTTTTCGATAAATAAAACACTTAATTTTCAGAAGAATCTCAAAATTTTTTTATTCAAAGTATTGACCATTGGTTTCTACACATTTCGCCCATCTCTCAGGCAAATTATGGATACCATTCCAAAAAACTTTTTCTCTTTCGAGGCAAATCATTCGACGCGCCATTTTTCGACTTCTTCAAAATTAGCGAAGCACTGCTCTTCAAGAGAGTGTCCCATCAATACGAAAAGGTGATAGTCGGACGAGGCGAGGTCTGGAGAGTACGGTGGGTGCGAAAATATATCCCAATTAAGTGTTTTTAATGTGTTTTTCACCAGTTTAGCGAGTTATGAGAAGGCGCGTTGTCATGTTGCAAGATAACTTTGCCATGTCTTCGGGACCATTCCGACCGTTTTTCGATCAACGCATGATTCAAATTGATCATTTGTTGTCGGTAGCGATCCGTGTTCACCGTTTCACCAGGTTTTAAAAACTCGTAGTACACCACACCACACTGGTCCCACCAAACACAGAGCATTGTCTTACGGCCAAAGCGATTTGGCCTTGCAGTTGATGGGCCAGCTTCACCAGGGGAAAGCCATGATTGTTTTCGCTTCGGGTTCTCAAAATAAATCCATTTTTCGTCCCCCGTGACAATTCGATGCATAAAAGATTTCCTTTCGAATCGTTGAAGCAGCATTTCACAAACGGTTTTTCGATTTTCCATTTGTCTATCGTTCAGCTGGTGTGGCACCCATTTTCCATACTTCTGGATCTTTCCCATGACTTTTAAACGTTGGCAAATTGCTTCTCGAGTCACATGTAGTGTTTCTGCGAATTTTTGTTGCGATTGCGATTGGGTTGGATCAACAAGCAATTCCTCGTCTTCGAACTTTTTCGCTGCACCAGGATGTTCATTGTCTGTCAAATCGAAATCTCTACTTTTAAATTGACGAAACCATGTCTCACATGTTCTAATCACTGGAGCATGTTCACCATAAGTTTCTACCAGCTCCAGCTGCTTTTTTCTTTTGATGAAATAAGAAAAGCAACGAAGGCAGCAAATGCGATTTACTTGGAACGAAACTCGACGTATTCACTGAGGTAAACAAATATGACGCTATTATTTTGGCGGAATGTGACTTGAGTATTTTTGTAGGTTAATGTCAATAGAAAAAAATTACATACATGCCAAATCATAGAAATTTATACATATTGCTAGCGACATCTACTAGTAAAACCGGCACACTTCAACAAACACACCTGGTATATTGAATCGAATACTACAATCGGTACTTCAAACAAGCTCTACTAGTCAACCAATTGTATTTTTTTCATATAAGTGATTGATGTTTTAAATTTTGGAGATATCCTGTAAGAAGTCAACCGTCAGGTTTCAATCAGAAATATACCAGTCGTAAACTAGTTTCATATGATTTAGTTGTCCTCAGAGAATATTAAATATTAAAATCTACATATTTAAAAATGGTGTAAAAAATTGATAGTATCGTATTTACCTTCCCGTTTAAATAAACATGAGGATTTTTATTCAGAAAGTGAATCTGGAACGGGATTTTCGAAAAAATGGATTGATGGCTTCATTTACTAGAGATTTAATAAGTGGTTAAGTATTGTTAAAGAACAATTTTTCCGAGAAGTTTGCCTCTAACTGATCTGTTCAGAAATCATGTTTTATGGTTCGATTTGCTTGAAAGTCTGTTTTTTTTTACCGTAAGTTATTTGCTTGAAATTTGAACGTATCTATGTAGCTTTTGAACCGATTGACATATAAAAAATCATTTCACCAGGACCGCTAGGAAATTTAGAAATGTTTGAAATATTTATAAAGCCATTTTTCTTAGACAAAATGTTGTCATAAATAGAAAATTTTTTTTAAATATCGAATAACTTAAAAGAATATGTATGAATATACCTTCCTAAATATTATATTTATAACTAAAAAGTCTACGCGGCTGACATTGCACGCAATATCTTTCGAGAAGACAGTTCTGTAAATCGTCATTCCTGTGAAAAGTTATTTTGATTTGAAATTCAATGAAATTTTTCAAAGAAATACTTTATGCGATGCTCTTTTATTATTGTGTAGTTTACGGTGAAAATGTTGTAAACGTAGGCCGGATCCAAAAGTGGTTTGCTCGATTCTGCACCGGAAATTTTGATGTTAAAGAGGTACCCCAATGCGGTCAGCCTCACACTAAAAAAGCTACTGAAATTCTGCAACTGGTGAATGAAGCTATCAAACGCATTAGATAACACTCATGTGATAGTTCGGAATCATTATAAACAGCTGGGTAATCAAAGAGTGGTTGTCACATGAACGGATTGACAAAATCACCATCGTTGAAAAGTTTCTAAAATGCGACAAATCGAAGCATTTCCGGGGCAACTTATCGTGAGCAATAAAAAAAGGAAAAAATTAAAAAGAAAAAATGGATAAAGGCCAGTGATTCTCCACAATTGACTTCAAATCCTGAATTAGAGGCAAACAAGGTGATGCTGAGTGTATGGTGGGGTTGGAAGGAAATTTTCCATAATGAGCTGCTACAAACTGTCGGAATGATCAATTCTGTATTCTACGGTCAACAATTAACCAGTTTAAAGAAAGCTCTTAAAAAAGCGTCCAGAATCGATCAAATAGCAAAGTTGTTGTGTTTCATCATGAAAATACCAGACCCCTTAAGTTTTTTATTTTAAACATGTGGTTTTCAAGATTAAATCAAATGCACATAACTTATAGTTATGGCGAAGAATTTAGCTTTATTTGCCATTATATTTTAAAATAGATTAAAAGTGATCGCCGCAAAAGAAATATTTGCCAAAGATCGCCCAAGCAAGCCACGAAAAGTTTATTAATCATTGCAGATTTTTTTAATAATGGTCAATTTTATTCAAAATATACAAAAGTCGGAAAGACTTTTTACTATCACTATTTCAGAAACTATTAAATTTTTTCAACAAAATTTTAGAACTGGTACGAGGCTGGTCTATTTCGGACCAGTTCGATTTTAGTCACACAATTGTTTTTGTAAGCAAATGAGTTTTCTTCTGAGTTTGAAAGATGAGCATTTATGAATACAAATCTATTGCTGCTACCACACGTGTGAAAAAATTCATATAGATACCGTTATGTAAGCATGTGGCATGCTAATACTTACAATAAACTGTTAAATTTAAACTGTAAAAAATGTAATAAATTTATTTTAAGCGGGTTAAGTTATTTGCGTCAAAAAACCCGCCTTCTTGTTGGACATACCTACATATTATATGTACGCATACACGTGCGAGTGGTGAGTAATACAATTTTAATATTGTTTTTTCTTTTTGTTGCTTTTTTTTTCTAATTTATCGCTGTTTGCCACCACTGCGTTGTTCATTTGCTAAATTTATAACTTCAAGCATCGTTGCATACCATATGTAGGGGTAGATGGTGAGGTTAGACGTAAGCCTTCACAACGAAGGTAGTAAACTTTACTCCGAAACAAGTATAGATTAGAGACCATTTGAAATGGAAATTGTAAAATTTGTGTATCACTTATTGCAGTGTTTTTTATTTGCTTTTCTTTTTCTTTTTCATTTCAACACATCTTTTGTATGTTGCGCATTGTTTTTGCCGCAGCAGCAGTTAATCATTGCATTCATTTCGTACTCATCCCTTTTTTAGGTTTCTCAGGAGCATTGTTGCAGTGTTTTTTTTTGTTTTGTTTTTATTATAAGGCAAAAATTTCACTTTCTCGCTGGCAATTCTACAATCCGCTTGTAGCTGTTGTTGTTTTTTAATTTTACATTACGCGCGTTTTAGCGAACGCACGTAAAAAATGCAAGTTGCTGGCCGCTTTTGATATCTCTCGATTATTACTGTTGTTGTTGTGGTTTTTTTTTTTGTTGCTGCTTCTTTCGCTGCTATAATCACTTTCAATAATTGGTGTTTATAAAAAAAAAAAGAACTGCGACTGTTGTTGCATTGCTGTTTTTGTGTTGACTTCACTGTAGTTGTTGTGGCTGCTGCGGCGCTGCTGCTTTTGCACTGTTATTGCTGGCTCGGAATGTTGTAATGCAACTTTGTTTCATTTCTCTCTCTTGTGTTTGTGTATACTAAATAGTTGTTGTTGTTGCTGTTAGTGTTACTGGTGTTATTGTTGTTGCAATATCACTTATCTGCTGTCACAAAATCCATTTGTTGTCGCATCTCATGTCTCCCTTTGGCAATTTAATCGCTGCTGCTGCACCAATATGATTTCTGTGGCAAGTGCAATTCGCTCACTACAACACGAGACACACACAAACACACATGCGCATATGCTTACATACATATATATTTTTACATATATATTTTATAAATTTAATCAACAACCTGTCACGGCACAATCCGGTTGATGTCGTGCCAAATTTTGTGTATGACCAAAGCGAGTCACTGTCCCCCGGTGGGCTGACTTTTATTGTTATTTGCTCGGTTTTTTTCTTTCAATTTAGCCTTAAGTGTGGCGTAAAGTCATCGGTCAAGATTGTTTATGAAGAAGAGAGCTCGATGATTGAATGCTTAAAAAAGGAAAAGGAATGCTGTAACTGGTTGTAAGATTTCCTTACCAAATAGTGCCAAGCGAACGTGGGTAGTGAAATAAGAAAAATTGTTTCTTTACTTCACAGTTATATTTACGTGAAATGAAAATTAATTAATTTTTTGATTTTATTTTCAAAATTACATTTTGCTTCAACTTTACTTTTTATTTTAAATTTTTTTTTTATTTTTAATTTAAACTCGTTCAAAACATTAATGAAAGGTTTATAAGTCTCAGTGAAAGTAATCGCCAAAGGGATAAATGAAAGTTTTTGATAACTTTGCCAAATTTTTAATAACTAAGTATGTGTGTAGCAATTTATATGTATATATGTATGGAATTTTGTACTACAGCCAACTTATGTCACGAAATATAATATGAAACTGAGCAAAGAAGACTCTTATAAATTCTGATGTGCTAAGCAAGTTCTACTTTAAGCTTCTCAAAACATTTGGTGTGTGTTATAAAAGGTATAAGATCGTTAATTTTGGTTAAACATAGCTCAACTTAACAGTCAAAAAAATTTAGCACTAGGAACTTGTATCACTCGGTTATCAAGGCGGCACAGTGACAGATTCTTCTTTTTTGTATCCCCATTAGAGCTTTCCCCCTAAACCCACTTTGACAGTGTGCTGTTATTATACCGGTCATTTTACTGATGTTAACGCGGTCCAGACAGATTAATTGTCCTGATCATGTAGGTAGTTGTCTGAGATGTGCCTGTGCTCGAGAACTAAGATCATAGTTGCGATATATTTACTCAAGAGATTCTACAAATTACTTCTACATTTTAAACTTACTTTTACGTGGCATTATTGCGATGTAGAGATCTAGTGGCAGACACACTGTCAGAATTTCTGTTTCCCTTGCAATGAATTTTGCTTGGAAAACGTTGCAATGGTTTGATAGTTTCAACCTCAATAAGTGAGGTTATCGCAGAGGAGATTCTTTGAGCTTTGAACCGTCTGTATAGTTGGATATGGTCCCCTAATTCAGGGCGTTTGCGCTTGCTTTTCCGTTCGTTCCGGCTTGGGATTTTTGTAAAAAAGAAGATTGCCGAAGCAGATAATTAAGCTGGCCGTATCCAGGTCTACCGACAATCCCGCGGGATTTAATATTTAGGTGTGCCCTGTACTGCGATCTGCTCAACTTGACAATTCAATTAAATAAAGTCCCTCAAATTTGAAATAGCTGCAGAACGGCGGTTGTGGCAAAATGGAGGCTAACACATGGGGCACTAGTATGGTGGTCCATAAACTCTGAAGGGAATAGCGGTATACAGGACACCTACTGGTAGATGGATGCCGCCCACACATATTCAAACTAAAAATGGAGAACACATGGCTGCCAGTAATTAAAAGTTATTTATATCTATACTGATGTTCTAGACCCATTAGGCTGGCTTCAGTAAAGAAGATAGCTTCAAACTCAATGACTGTCTTCCAAGCAGATATTGTGGGCATTATTGAAGTAGACTATCGGTATAACGGGGAACTTAGCATACTTGTGTAGATATATATATTGGGGATCATCTAGCCCTTGGATAACATCTTCAAAACCTGAGCGCTCAGAGCGCTACCTTTAAGAGTGCTCGGATTTAAACCAATTGGGACGATACAATGCTATAAATTTCTGCCTATGAGCAAGAATGAATAGAAGAAACAATGAAAGATCTCCTGCTTTCAATCAAACAAGTACTTACGTGATTATAGCTGATTTAACAATAGAATATGACAAACAATATGACAGTATACAGGGGCTTAAGTGGCAGTGCACCGGCTTGCGGAGCATGTCCCCGATGACAACAAGCACTCTATCAACCGAAGAACATTTGGCAAATTAAGAAGAGCAGATGAGAAAAAAACCTCCCGGGTAAGCGGAGCACGACATCTCACGTAAAAGGCGCTCCGTTTACGCAGCACGCTACGAAGGCAACATAGAAAGTGTTTTCTCACAACCTACGAGGTCATCATTAGCATTTTTCGATGTAATTTCGGCTGCCTTGGTGGAGCCTTCCGTTTTAGAGGTTATTTTTATACATGTGTTGACTTTACAGTTTTCATCATCAATTCACGCTAGAAACAACAGGGCCGATCAATTGTTGACGCTTTATAGCTTGAAATGTACATGTAAATACTTAAGAGGATAAGAGAATATGCAGGAGACTACGTAAAAAATATACTAGTATACCTATGTTAATCGGCTTATTTCACCTAATGGTCTGGATAAAGATTTTTCATTTCCCTCTGAAGCAATATTCGACAGATTTTTTTTCTGATGGCTTGATGTTTTTTCCAATAAAAGAAGGAACTTGAAGTTTATTCTAAGTTCTCTCTAAACAGTTGATGAACGTTTGTGAAGAGCTTGTTTGTTCCAAGCTAGAATTACATTCGGTGGGTTTGACATTCTATACCCAAGGGCAACCGCCATTAGAAAAATTAATTTGATTTAAAATAATTTTCTAAAGTTCAGATGTTGGGTCTGGCTTCTTAGACTTTCATATAATAGAATCATCTAATATATCAAATCTTGTAATTATGGATAGGCCTAACACTTTTTTGGATTATACACATGTATGTACATATTTCTTATATCATTATATATATGTAATTGGCGCTTCGTAACTGCTGAAGCGGTTTTCGGCCGAATTCCTCTTCCAATTTGGGGTTTTTGCGTCTTGATTTTTTTCCAGCGAATGAAGGAACCTAAAATTTATACCACGCCGCCTCCGAACGGCTGACGGGTTTTTATACCAGAAATATACTCGGAGGGGTTGACATTCCCTGCACAGAGGTGACCGCAATAAGAAAATATAGCTTAATTTTTTATTTAAATTAATTTTCAATAACCTTTTGGATCTTGCTCGTCTCCAGATTTGAACCCTGGGCCTCCGAATGGCAGTTCGCAATGCTAACCACTCGGTTACCGCGGCCGCCAATCATTACTCTGATTATGAAAGTCGTTAATGCCATTTAAAGTAGTTAAACCAATGACATAGCGTAACCCCAGAAAAAAAAAAACTAAAGCAAAACGCGTCAACAGGTGTGTAAAATTAACACAATCAAAGGCACAAACAAACTACGCGCAAAAATAAACAACTAAAGTGTATATGTATGTATGGCATTTATAATTCAATTTCATTTTAATTAGCTAAACATAAATATTGTATTCGTATATAATATATAGAGAAGCATGTATGGTATGTTGATGCATTGAGTACACTCAAACATTGCTCTGTATTAAATGAATGAATACTCGACATAAATGTATGTTTGTACCAACAAACACATGTAAGTACCACAATACCATATATAATCAGTATTATGAAAAATGTGTTGAAATAAAATTTTCACCGCTTTGCTGCATTGTTTTTCCGGCTGAAGGTCACAAATTGTTTAACAAAATATCAAATATTAAATTTGATCTCTGATATGAGTTGCTGGGTTACTGGTTGGGTTACTCGCTTTGCGTAATTAAATGTCTTTGTTATACTGACGATGTTTGTAATGCTATATACGCTATGTATAAATATATATATATACCTACATATATAGGTACATACAATGACAATGGCCCTTGAGGGGAAGCTACCTTGTTTATTTATTTTTTTGTTGTTTTTTATTTACCTTACTAACTACTTTCGCATTTGGAAAACTTTAAAAAACTGCTAATTTGCTATTTATGGCATTTCGAAATTGCAATAAAAAAACAAAGTTGAAGATTACAAATTTACATACATATGTTTAATTACGCTACACTAACGATGTGTTTGCTTAAAAATATTTGCATGTATTTAATTATTTTTCTTTGTTTTCATTGAATATTGTTTTCTTATTTTCTACGCCCGTGCAATTTTTATGTTTTTGTCTTATTTCATCCTCATACATACATATGTACATACTCGCACATAGTTAATATTGGATTTTCTCTTCATTGCTTGTCACACTTTAATTTTAGGTGCGGTCTCACTTTCAGAACTGACGCCTGTCATGTGCTTTATGGTATGTGTGTTTGTGTGACATTTATAATTGAATTTCGCTGATTAGACACTTTGGTATGCGTTGATGTGCAGTGTTTAAATTGATGAATAACTGAATGTGTTCATGACGACTTAAAAATAGCGAATGTAATTTTCATTTTAAAATCGCAAGCACGTTTAGCCAATAAACTTATATTTTAATTAAACATGCGTTTTTTTTTTTAAATAATTAAAATATTAGGAATACAAGGTGCAGCGTATTCCTTTGGTGTTTCGATAAAGAAAATAAGAAGTTAAATAAATAATCGAAAAACTTGAATTAGAGATGGCATAAATTAGTCGCAATTGCCAAGCTGTTAACGTGCGTACGGCCATACGGAAGGTTTCGGGTTCTAGCAGCCTCCGGACAAACATCCAAAATTATAGAAACTGAAATGAATTGTAGAAACTAAGATACTTTTTCTTAATGTATCTCGGACATGAAACAAAAAAGGTCCTCATTAAAATCCAGTAGACGGTCCCATGCCTCCTAAATTAACCTAATTAAAGAGTCACACAACGAATTGGAGGAGGAGCTAAAATCTATTCAACAGTTACAGATATATAAGGTTTAGTAATCGGTCCTTAATATAATCAATTATTTTTGCTATACATGGTTTTAGTAATCTGAATACCGTGTTCAATAAGTGCAAGAGATTCTGCTATATGGCGTTTTGTTCTAAAAAAGATAATGAGATAACCGTTGATCAATTAACTCAGTAGAGTTTGAGCGCATGCCAAAGTTGAACAACAGAAAGAGAAAGTGCACTATATTTTATGGTCCTGATACTGTAACAGTCAATCGTGTACAATTTTAGTTTCGTCGAGCTCGTTCACGTAATTTTGATGCAAAAAATGCTTCACAGTGGGGAAGACCATTTGTAAAAATTGCGATAAAATAATGGAAATCGCAGAGTCTGACCATCATGTGAGTACTATTTCAATTGTCCAGGAGCTAAACATTGCACAAAAAACTCTTTGGAACCACATAAAAAAGGCTAGATACACAAAGAAGCTCGATGTATGGATGCTACATGAGTTAATGAGAAAAAACCTCATGGACCGAATTTCCATCAGCGAATCGCTGCTGAAATTAATGCTTACTGGCGAGGTAGTAAGCCGGCACTAATGGTTTCCAAGCTAGGATTGACGGCCAGGAATGTTTTATTGTGTGTTTGGTGGGATTGGCATGGAATTGTTGGTTTTGAGCTACTCCCCTACTCTTAATTTGAACCTGTAATGTCAGCAATTGGACTCTCTGAAGGAAGCAATCGCCCAGAAGCATAGAGCTTTGGTCTACAGAAGGGAAATTGTGTTCCATCAGGACAACGTCAGAACACACACATTGATAGTGACTCGTTAGAAACTACGAGAGCTTGGTTGGGAGGTTCTTATACATCTACCTTATAGTCCGCACCTCGCCCCAAGTGATTGCCAGCTCTTAGCTGGTTAATACATTGTGTATAAAAAGTGATCTAAAAAGCCAGCTTAAAGGGATTGTTAAAGTTGTTTTTTCGCTATGTTGGTACAGCCATCCCTAATAATAATGTTGAATAATCGTGATATGCTATTTATTTTTGAACAGTATTGATATTGTCATTCAATCTCAAATGTGTACGGCGAGATATAAATACAAACATATATGGGCATATCCATTAATTTTTTTAAAAAAGTGTACGCACTTGGCTCATCTATTTTGATCCCAATTTTTTTCCTAAAAATCATACTCAAAGTAAAGACTGGAAAATTTTTTGAATTTTAAATGATTCGATTTTTCACTAATTTTGAATAGATTATATCTCAGCTTCTGTGCAGCTTAGAGGTTTCAACCCAGCTGTTTCAGTAGACCTTCGACATTTAATGAAAAAATATACATACATTTTGTCTAAGCTTATATCGAGCGTCTTTGAGAGCTTTTAACTAAAAACAAGTTAAATTTTACCTATTTTGAAATATTTTTGTTATTTTTACCATTTTCGGGGTAGACCAGCAGTTAATCTCTTTTGCTAAAGTACACTTTAACTGAATCTACCTAACTTTTGCCAGATTGCTTTTATTTCGTAAAAATCGCAGCTTTCACACAACTAGAACTTTTTTCTCTGAATTCCGATTTGCTTAAAAATTTCAGGAAAATTGGTTTTTCATATTTTTAAAAAGTTTTGAAATTTCCCAATATCAATTCCCTATGTATTCAATTTGTATTTTTTAATATTGCGAATATTGTGTTGAGCCAGGTAAGCAATCCCTTAATGGTCAGCTTAAAGTTATTTGTACCCAATGTTTTAGCGTTGTCTAAAAGTACAAAAAAATTTGAATGAAGAGACAACTTTAGACGGTTAGAAAAATATATAAAAAGCAATTAATAAAACAAGATATTAATTAATTTAAAATGGCCTATCCAATCTGAAAACTCATGAAACTCATATTTACATCGAATATTACCTTATTCTTTTAGAGTGTTATAAACCGATGCAGCTCTTTTTCGCATTTAAATCAGTTGATTCGTAAAGTGGTGAGCAATCAATTTTTTAGTCTTTTTTGAAAAGCAGCAAAAGAAAGAAAATTAAAAAAAATCGATTTCTTAGCTTTTTTAAATATATTTTTAATGAGTTGATTTTTTATTGGTTTTAGCACATTGTTTGGTAAAAAAAAAATTAAAGTAAAACAAACATTTAAAATTTAATATTTTAAATATTAACATTTGGCCAATTATTCTTCACACCATGAATTCGGTGGATGAGAAAATGTATAAAATAATTAGCAAAATTGTTCATTTGAGGTTGAATTTAAGAATTAAATATAAATATTATTTAATAACACTAAGAAAACGCCGAGTGGTTAGAATTGCGTACTGACATTCGGAAGGCGCGGTTTCAAATCCCGGTGCCACCATCATCCAAAAGTTACGGAAACTTAATTTAAAATAAAAGATTATGTTAAATTTTCTAATTCCCGGCAGGGAATGTCCACCCCTCCGAGTGTATTTCGGACATGAAATAAAGGCTCCTCGTAAAAAACCATCAGCCGTTCGGAGGCGGCTTAGTATAAACTGTAGGTCCCTCCATTTGTTGGAAAAACATCAAGACTTAAAACCACAAATTTGAGGAGGAGCTCGGCCGAAAATGGTTACAAAGCGCCAATTATATGTATATATATATATATATATATAAACAAAATCATGATCAATATCATCCTTTTCATTAATTGTTTATTATTTCTACTTGATTTCTTACTTCATTTTCAAGTGTTTTAGTGGAAAAAAGTTAAAGTAAAAAACTCCATCTGAAACTGCAATCTCTTACGTAACCTCTTTCTAATTTTGCTTATGTTAAAATAACATCCGGTTGAAAATTGGCAGTTTTGTAAATTTATGTTTCTGATTACGCATTATATTCTTTAAAAATAATTTCAGTGCCTTCTATAAAAAAACACGTACTATCTTAAAAATTACTGTAATAACACGTTACACAAAATTAAGTTCACATATGTATGTAAACTTAAATATTTCCACATGCAGAGTTGTTCTTTTTTTTGCTTAAATGCATAAATTGCAGTTTCAAGTCATTTCTCCTCTGGAAGGTATATAATTTTCCCAATATATGTAAGTATGGTATGTAGGTACACTGGCATAGATCATGTGCACGTAAGTACTTATTAGAAAAGTTGCAGCACGCTGCCCCATTGCATACAAAAAACAACAACAAAAAAAATGAATACAGAAAAAAAATCGGCAAAATTCGAATGACACAAATTCCATAAAAGACACATAAATTTCAACAACAAAAAAGTGACTAAAACAAAAACAAAAACACCAACAAAACACCATATTCAGCTTAGTAATTTTTACCAAAACCGCCATTCATACTTTGTGCTTTGTTGCAATTTTTTTTTTTTTATTTTTTTTATATCTACTTACTTTTTTTCTACACATTGTTATTCTATATGCCACTTGGCTTTGTTTTGGAGCTGCGTCAACTCTGTATAAACGAACAACAGTGTGCAATAACAACAACAATAATCAACATTCGGTTTTATCTATTGACAGTCATGGCAAACGGTGAACTCACCTAAAGTTGAGAATGTTTGTACACGCATATATATGCACATTCATAGTTGGACATGAGCGTGTGTGAGTTGAAAACAATTACTCTCATATGCACACACACACATACACTTACGAGTAAATACATTTATAAGAGTACTTGCATGATCACGAAAGTATTTTTTTTCTTTTTTCACTCATTTGCCGGTTCCCACCCACAGACGCTTAGTAAAAGAGGTATTTGATAAAAATAGAGAAATGGTTAAAGTATGAGTACTTGAATGTATGTATGGTGGGCCTGTAACCGCAGTGTAAATATGTATTGCATACACAAGTAAAAACCTTTATTAGGGTGAATCAATTATTTATAATGGAAATAAATAGCAAAAATAACAAACAGAAATTAAATAAAAAATTAAAAAAGAAAAATATAATAAAACAAACTAAATAACATTACATAAAAATAAAAATAAAGTCAAAGATAAAAATAAATAGAAAAATTAAATAAAATAAAATAAAATAAATAAAATGTAAATGTGAAGTAAAATAGACTTAAGAAAATAAATTAAATAAAATCAATTAAAATAAAACAAGATAAACTAAACAAACAAAAGATAAGAAGTAATATTTAATAGAGTAAAAGTAATCAGTTAAACTGATTATGAGTAAAATAGTTTATTTATATGAATAACATTTCTTTCCTTATTTAATTAATTAATATTTTTCCCAGCATATTATTTATAGTATGAATTAAAAAAAAATAATATTTTTCTTAAATTTTTTGAGCTTTCATCATGTACAAATTTATGAACACTCCATACATGTATACATCAGTGTTTGTAATCACTCGTTCATTCACTCACTCATTCAATGGCCCGTCAGCAGCCGTCATTCGGTCATAACACAATTACAAGTGTGTGGCAAGAAAGTGGTGTTGGGGGGCAATAGGTGCTGAATGTTACTAATTCACAAGTTGAATGACATAAATTCAACGGTAAATTTATTCGCAAAGCGTCAAAGCGGCAACCAAACCAACGGCAGTGGTGCTGATGAGAAAAGCATTTTAGTCTGTAGAAATGAGGGAGCCAAGAAGTTGACTAGACGAGAGGGCGGCTAGAGGTTGCGTCCGTACAGCTGTTGGTTGCTGTTGTGCGCAAAGTATCACAATACGTGTTGAGAGCCATGAAAATGGCTAAAATAGATGTAATGGGAATGAGGAGTCGTGTATATACATACGAGTATATGTTTTTAGATATGTAAATGAAAAAGATTTGAAGTGCGGCGTGAAAACTTTTCTCTAAAAATTCTTAAATTAACATTCAAGTGTCTGCTTGTGTGTGAGTGTGTGTATGTTTGTAGGTATGTGGTGCATTTGTCTATGCTGTCACTGTGTCAAAGATAGCAATTGTTTTAAATTCATGAACTTATTTTTCAAATGAATTTCGATTGTTTTTGGCATAAATTTACATCTACTCATACTTAGGAGTGTCTGTGCCTACATACACGAGTCTATATCTTGCCACGCATGTCCCTTTAACGCATGCGCTCACGTCTTAGCCATTGTAGGTTATATATATATTTAGGTGTGTTTTTTTGCTACTATTTTTTCTTGTCATGTTTGTAATCATGCGTGTATGCCCATAGGCAGATTCAGTTGAAGTGAAATGAAATATAAATGAAATGACAATGAGAAGAAGTAAGAAATGCACACGCACTCATCTAATGTGGTGACGTGTGTTGCTGTTTTGTGCATTTTTCTCTTTTATTTTTTTGAGCGCGTTTATGCTTGTTTAAGAAATATATCACGCATAACAAATTACTGCGTGTAATAGTAGTGGCATAGGCCTAGTTGTAATTCATCTCATCAAATTATGGGAAATTTTCATTTTATCCCTTGGCATTGTTTAATTTTATTAATGTGTATATTTTTTACTAAACTTTCTTCAAATATGTAAACTCTTTCATAAATATTTATTAGACTTTCTTAAAAAAACATATATGTAGCTTCCAATTATAATTATTTTATTTTTTATTGAGAAAGTTATATTGGTTGGCTTCGTCTATTAGTAATAATACTGGAAAGGTTAGGAAAGTACGTTATTTACCTTTATTTAGATTAGTTTACAGAGACTTAAGTAAAAATATCTCTTACAATTTAGAATGACTTCCTTGCATTTTTATTGATTTATATTGTTCCCTAATCTAAGCTTTTATTGAACCCTCTTTTATGTATTGAGTGTAATTTTTCTTTTGGAACTCTCTTGTGAAGTTTGCTGTAGATGTAACTCGATTTAATATCATGGCTTAACTCTTTTTAAATATTTTATATTTTATATTTATTTATTATAATTATTTTTTTTTCAATAACTATTTTACTATAAATACTTAGTTATGCCTCAGTTTATTTGAAAATAGTTTGTCTTCCATTTTTGTTTAATTGATTTTCCATGAAAGCACTCCATAAAAGCAAAAATTTATTCGGAAAGTTTTTAATTTAAATAAACCGATGTGATAAGGAAAATTTTTAAAATTCAAATCAATTTTATTAATAAAAAAGATAAAAAAGAAAAATTATGAAGTCGTATTATTAAAAACCGTATAATTAACTAAAATTATCTTAAAACAGCTTTTTCATTATTGACAGTTTAAACGTAAATGTTTAAGTGTTAAAATTCCAAAAGTCAAATTCAATTAAGGAAGTAGTCTGCTTTAGAGGCTTCAAAAAATGCATTTTTAGAAGCTAATGCAGTTACAGTGGCAGGGCGTTGTCATTTTCACAAGTCATAGAAAACGGTGCCGGGGATAGCAAAATGAATATATGTCCAATCGACAAAAAAAATCAAAGTGATCTAGCTTCAGTATTAAATTATCTTCAACATGAACTCAAAACGTTGGACTAAAAATTTTTTTAAACTATATTTTTGAAGTGAATGTATTTTTCAAAAAAGTATTCAAACTTCAAAAAAGTTTGGAATTTTCCAACTCCTCGGTATTTTTTTTAGTTCATATAGAAGAGACACTCATAAAAATTAAAAAAAATTGATTGGACCATCATCATCGGAGCCGTTTCACGAGTTCAAACTACAGCCGCTTCAGAAAGCTCATCAACAAATTGGAAAATTCTTATATTTTTCGATTTTTTTGAAGCCTAAATATAGTATACTAATATCTGAAATTTTCGTTTACCGTAATAACTTCCTTCCCTTTCTAAAAAAATTGCTGAAGAAACGCTTTTCCGGGTTCTAAAGGTGAAATAGAAGATTGTATTTCTTATATTAATGCTGACCTGGTTAAAGCAATACTTACCAGAGGATTTCATTTAGTAGCAGTATCTCTTAGTTTAAAAAATGCAGTTAAGATTTTCTTTACCGAAAATATTTAAAATAATCTTTTTTTAAATATCAACAAATTTAATAAATACTCGTATTGCTGTTGGTTGTGCCTTTGGGCCGGTAATTAACAAACTTGTAAAAGAGTGTCCTCAAAGAAATCAAGTTATTCCCGGCCAAGCTATTTACATTAAGAGAGGAGTATTTCTCTTTGATGCCAAAAAACAGGTTTATTACCTCCACTACATATCAAACTTTGATTCATAAAATTTTTTTATGAAAGTCTTAGATAAACAGCGATATGTCCTTAAATAACTCAAACTAAATTTTTCTAACCTGAGATCAAAGAGCCACAGATTCTAAAAATTAAGTTTTGATCAAAAATATAACTCAATTGCACTAGCAATTATCTGAGAAATATTGCAAAATATCTTTCAAAAATTCACTTTTTACAATTCTTTTTAAAATTTCGGGTATGGTAGACAAGTAGAATAGTTTCATCAGGGCAGCCTCATAATGACAAGGTACCTAGATGAAGCCCCACAATTTCTTTCTTGTAAGAGAAAGCAATCAGGAGTACAGGCAAGAGTCCTCATTTGCCAAAAAAAGAAAATCGTTCTCAAAAGATTCGTTATGAATATATTTTAGGTCTTTTGTTGTAAATAAAAACCTATCATTCTTATAAAAAACGTTCTTTAAATAATAAGAAAAAACATAAAAAATTAGCTGACGTAACTCAGAATCGACAATATACTAGTACGTGGTGGAAAGTTTTCGAATCAAAATACTTTAGCTACACTCGTAAGCCTCTTATAGTAACAGTCTCAAATTTCTTCTTGTTATTTATTGGTGATATTTCGTAGTGTTTTTACTGTATGGTATAAAGAACTTTTGTATTTTTTACTACAAAACTAATCGAAAATCGCCGAAATCTTATGAACACTCTTAATCTCTAATAATTTCAGCTACTTTTGTAAAAATAGTTTTGCTTAGTCATAATAAAATACTTTTTAAATACTTTCATATCCCAGCCTTAAATTTCTATTTGTTTTTTATGACCGTTAATATATTAATTAAAAGGAATTTTATTAAAATATTTTAAGCTTTGAAAATTAAGACTAACTTTGTCTCAGAGCAGAGATCTTAACTTCTAAACTTAGTTAGAAGGCAAAACCATCATCTGATAAATGTTAAATTATGAACCTCAGTACTTACTCTGAAAATAAAAGAACTTCAAATAACAGCGAAAAGGTTTTATTTTTTTGTACTATATTCAAAAATTTCCATAAAATTTGTTCTCATACAATTTGTCTGTTGCTCTATCTCCTTTTCAATTGATTCAAGTATTTGTTTGTTGGTTAGCTGTACGAGTTCGCTGCTTAAGTCTTTTGATTTGAATTGAAGTGAAGTCAATTCAGGCGAATGCGCAGTTTACTTTGTAATTTATGTGCATGTATGTGTGTGTTTGAATATTTGTATTACCCAAATGTAATTTCAAATAAATATATGTACATTCTCATGTGAGTTTGAGTAAGTGGTTATATTATAAATCAACATATGTCAACTCACATATGGTAAATTATACTTAAAATTGTCTATCAAATAATTTGAACAAATTAAGTACATTTGAAGTTGCAAAAAATATACTTGAACGCACATGGTAATTTTTCAGACACATTTATATATATACATATGTATGTATGTAAATGTGTTTTTGTACATTAAATACTTTCGTTATTTCCAAGAAAATTTTCGAATATTAAGAACTAACTGCTTAATTTATATTTATAAAAAAATAAATTTTTAAATAATTTATATATTTGTATGTTGAAGCGATTTTTGCTTTTAAGCACTTTTTTGCATTTCTCAGATAATTTCTGCTAAATATTCGTTTGGGGTTTGAAATTTATTTATTTATTTTTTGCTTATTTTTTGCCTTCAAACAAAAAGAGTACTTAAAATTTTTCTAACTACTTTATATATTTTTTCACAAAAATACAATAAAATAATATAATTTACCCAAGCATTATGCAATAAAGTATTTCAAATGTTTTTTTTAATTATTTCGCTTGCATGTCTTACAACTCGACTTGATTTTATCACTGTAAAAATCAAGGCGAACCTGTACCACTGCCCAAAAGTGCTACATTAATAACGTGGTAATTGCAACAAAATTTGCTTCAGTAAGAGTTTTGAAATTAGCAATATGAGTTACTGCTAAGCTTTATTCACTATGCCAACTCACTTATTGATTCTATTGGCTTGTTTGTCAACATGACTATTTTATTGGTGTTGGCAATAAAATTTGTAATTAAATGTTCATTTTACAGATTGTAATAAGCAAATTTATTAATTTAAAGCTTATTGGCAATTGAAAAAACAGATAATGGTTAATTAATTTGTAAGCAGAAAATTGTTTAATATGTTAAATATTTGATAGGTACTATAAATATGCTAAAATTTACTGAAGAGTTGTAAATAATTTATGAAAATATTTAAATTATTTTATGAATTTTTAGGTTTTCAAATTTTTTTCAATCTCAATATTTTTTCATTCAAGCTCGACAATAATTTACTAATGCCGCAACATTAATACAATTTAGTATGAAAAATAAATTCCCATTGAGTATTCTCAAGCTGAAGTTGTTTTTACTTTGTTAACCGAATAACTTTATTATTTAAAAAATTAATAGTGTATTACTTACCACATGAAAGTTTTTTAAAAAATCTTTGAGTAAAGCACCATGAGCTGGTTCTTCAATGAATGGTTTTGCTTAATGAAAGAAAAACAAAAACAAATTCTATTACTGACATCGTTGAATTTACTCATAACGGCTCTCATTTTGCATTATTTTTACTATATTCTGTCTCTACAACGAGCGACTCAGAGTTATATTAAGACATATTCTTTTCCCGCCATTCAAATGACAAAGCACTCACCCAAACACACTTTTAACCACATAACGGTTTTCATGTAAGAGAGACATAAAAAAATAAAAACAAAACAAGTATTAAAATACGGAAAAAAATAGAACAAAGAACCAAGCGAATACCACTAATCAGCAATCAGGCGAAGCCAAGCTCACTGCTACGATCACATCTCCTACCGCTAAACCGTTAAATGTGCTAGAATAGACATACTTATGGCATGGCATACGATCGCCAATAGTGGTCATTATTATTATTATTACCAACTTACTAGCTGTCAATGCGAAAACGTACCAATCGAAGTGAACAAATGCTTCTTTAACTATCAGTTAGAAATACATACATACACGTATACGTGAATACAGATATGTATTTTGTGTTCGTGAATACATGATTGATTTTGGTACACGCTAGCAACGTGTTTGTGTGCAAAGTCTTTTGCTGAGCTGAACAAAGAATTTTTTCCTATTCTTAGCTAGTCGTCGAGCTTAAGTGGTGTAGGCTGGTATGTTACAGAATTTCTTTTTGGTTCCGCGAACTGTTATCTATTAATATTTTAATATTACAAATTAAATTTACTTGTTGTTGTTAGGCTAGAAAACTAAATGAAAATAATAATAATAACTGGATAAATTTGAGAACCAAATAGAGTAAAGAATGAAATAGCAAGTTAAGTTATTTAAACTTTTTCTTATATTTTCTTCTATTATGCCTAAATATATATATATTTTTATTTTATTTTATTTTATTTTAATGTTTTACTTATTTTATTTATTATTCTGTTTTTTAATTTAATTATTTTTTATTTTATTTCATATTATTTCATTTCATTTCATTTTATTTAAATTTTTTAGTGTTTTTTATTTTATTGGATTTAGTTTTAAATTATTTTATTTTATTTTATATTAATTTATTTTATTTTATTTTTTTTTTTTGATATATTTTATTTAATTTTTTTATTTATATAATTTTAAATATTTTTTTTTAGTTATGTTATTATTTTTGTTTTATTTTCTTTAAAAATTTTTATTTAATATATATAATTCTATATTAATTTATTTCATTTTATTATTTAGTGCCTTATTTTAATTTCTTTTATTTTATTTAATTTTTTATTTCGTTATTTTGTTTTATTTTATTTTTCTTAATTTCTTTATTATATTTAATATAATTCAATTTAGTTTTATTTAATTTAATTTATTTTTTTCATTTATTTTATTTTTTTTATTTTTATTTTTTCATTTTACATTATTTGATGTTATTTTTTGTTATTTTATTTTACTTTAATATAATTAATACACTTTACTTTATATTTATTTTATTTTTTATTTTTTATCATATTATTTTATTTTAATATAGCTTATATATTTTATTAAAATTTTTTTAAAATTATTTTGTTTTGTTTCTTATTATTTTAATTTATTAATTTTTGTTTAAATATATTTTTTTACTTCATTTTAATTTATTTTATATTATATCATTTTATTTTCTTTATTTCATTCATTTATTTCTTTAAATTTGGTTTATTTTATTTTATTTTACTTTATTTTATTTAATTAAGTTAAATTTAATTTTTTTTCTTTTGTATTATTGTATGCGTCACTTATTTATTTTTTGTGAAGCTTCAGGCATGGATTTTCGCACAACAAGTGTTTGATTGGAAAGTAGTAAGCCCTCTGCTGTGATAAGTGGAACTCAATGTGCTGTCGGATTTGAGACGTGAAAGTGGTACTGTCACACTAAGGCATAGCACTTACATACACCATCCAACAATAAATCCCGTTCGATGACAACAAAGTAATACATATGTTTGAGGAAGCTTTAAGCGGCTGAAAATGAATTATTTATAAGCATATATGTGAACTTCTTTGTATTTACTTACACTTGTGTAAAGATTTGGGTGAATGGCATTGGATGAGCATCACACACATTTTTTTTCTTGCTTGCTGACTTTAAATTTCTTTCTCTTTCGCCTGTTTATTTTTATTAAAATGTTAGTTTTTCTTCCACTAACAAACGTAATATTAACGCTCATAATGCAATGGGAATTGACATAGTAACTCCAAAATGTGAGTCTACCTGTATTATTGTCATAGACAATGTGATGCGCCGTCTTGTCCATGAAATTCGCGTGCGAATGTACCCATTTTGGGTGTACGATTTTGCATACTCATGCATATGGAAGTAAGTACACATATGTAGATGCGAATGCCAAACTGAGTATCACACGTTCCATTAAACATATTTTGATTTTGGTATGTGCCCAATTTGGTATTACTTAGCATGTGATTATAAATGTTCGTACGAAATGTGTTTAAAAGTAATAAATGTAGCTGACCTTGAAATGAGTTTATTAAACATAGCCATGTGTTTATGTTTTTTTTGTATGAAATATTAATCGGAAAGTTTTTAAATAACTTTCTTTGGGTTTGCTTGGCTTAAGTTGGGATATTACTCATTTAACAGATGCAGCTCTTGGTATAAATTAGCTTCCCAACGGCTCTGTTTATTTTATTTCAGTTTATAAATAATAAAATCTATCTCACAAAGTTAAAATAAATATAATACAATTTGAAGTCTAATTTTGTACGGTTAACTCTTATTAAAAGATGCTTATATTCTTTTAAAGAATACTTATCTCTCTCGACGAAGAAAAATTTAAAAAGAATTGTACTATATGTAATCAACGTCTGTCACCAAAGGGTTAAAAGTTTGTCGAGTATTATGTTATTATTAAATTACTAAGTCATACATAACCGACCATGTCATGCCATTATTAACTTACACTACATATTCGTTATTGCAAAAATGGCCAAAGCCATTTATATTCAACGTTTGTAATTAAATAAGCTTTAAACCCATACATACATAGGTATAAACGTGCATACATAGGTATATATTTGAAGCAGCACATACGCATGTATGTCTATAAGTGGTTTGTTTAGCAGGAAGTCAATGAAATCGAAATTGATACCATTTGCAAACAAAACCAAATATGTGTGAATATTACTATTATTATTAATAATAATACTACAATATTTATCGCATGACATAACATCAATGCTTTTGCTGCATTCAATATTGTGGTTGTGTACGTCAGGCAAGGCTGTAATCGAGACTATTGGCGGGTTAGTTAGTTTAGTTAGTATATAGTATACATATAGACAATATGGTTATGTATACGCATGCAGCAGTATTTATAAAATAATTGTGTGCTTAAACACTTTTATTTTGCAGAAAATTCACATTCAAATTATTCGTTAATGAAATTTAAGAAAACTCTCTTAGATACACAGTCGTGCGCAGTGAAAGCTGTCAAATGTCATAAAGCAAATAGCTGAGCAGATAAATATACACATGTTTATGACTGCTAAGGCGATGTGAAAATATGCAAAATAAATGCTATGGAATGCAAAACGAGGTAATAAATTTTATAGTACATATAAAAGAGCAAGCGAAAACTTTAATAAGTGAACTTTAGTGAATAGCTTTTAAGGAATGAGAAATAGAAATTGAAAACCTTACGATCTTCTCACTTTCATTTTTATTGAATTTTTTTTTTTTTAGATTTTATATGTTTAAATTTTATATTATAACAATTTTCTGTTAATTTTATTTCATTTCATTTCCGTTTTAATTTTTTTTAGTTTTAATTTAATTCTATTCTTTTAATGAGTATTCTTATATTTTATTTTGTATTACTTTAACCTATTTTATTTTACTTGAATCCATTTTATTTTACCTTGATTTATTCTGTAACATTTTGTTTAACTTTATTTTATTTAATATTTTTTCACATTTTCTTTTAATTTATTTCATTTAGTTTTTTTATTAAATTATTTCATTTTCATACTTTATTTCTTTGATATTTTAAATTTTAATTTTATTTTATTCCATTTCATTTTATTTTAATCTGAATTTCTATATTTTATTTTATTTTTTTTTTAATTGATTTCATATTATTTTTTTAACATTCCTTACTTTCTCCATTTCATTTTATTTTATATTATTTTCATTTCCTTTATTTTATATTTTAACTTTATTTCTTTTGAATTCCATTTAATTTTATATATTATTTATATTTTAATTGGTTTTTTATTTTCATTTACTTCATTTTATTTTATCTTATTCCATTTTATTTTATTTCATTTTATTTTAATTTATTTAATTTAATTTTATTTATTTTTTTGTTTGTTTTATTTTATTTTAAAAATTTAGTTTTATTTTATTTCGTTTCATTTAATTTATGTATTTAATTTTTTTTATATATTTACTTTCCTTTGATTTTAATTTGTTTAGATTTCATTATTTTATTTTTTTTTGTTTCCCTTTATATTTTTTATTTTATTTTATTTAGCCCAATTTTTATTCTTTATTTAATTTTATATTATTTAATTTAGTTTTATTGTTTTATTTTAATTTTTCTATTTTAGTTTATTTTGTTAATTTTGCTTCGAAACACTTTATTTCTTATTTTATTTTTAAATTTTTTTTTGTTTTATTTTTTATTATTTTAATAATTTTTTATTTTTTTTTATTTTACTTTAGTTTTTATTTTCTTCTGAGTTGAAACCGTCTAGATTTTATTATGAAATTTAATTTTTTTATTTCTCTCTATACTTTCATTTTATTTTATTTATGCCGTTTTATTTTATGTTATTTTATTTAATTTTATCGTTTTATTTCAATATTTTTATATCATTTATTTTGTTTTATTTTGTTTCAAATTTTTTTATTTTTTTATTACTTCGTTTTTGATTATTTTTTAAATTTTTTATTTCATTTCATTAAACTTATTTTATTTTTTATTTAATTTAATTCTATTTTATATCAATCCGTTTTATATTAATTCATTTTGTTTTCATTTATTTTGTTTTATTTTATTTTATATTATAATATTTCACTCTTTATTATTTTATTTGAAATACAAGAAAAGAGGATTAAACATTTAGATGTAATTTGATATATTAATTTTTAATAATATTAAATATTCAATGTCATTTTGTAGCTAATAAGCTTTAACCATTAACTCGTTTATTTATATACTTATTTAGCGAACAAATTGTGCTTTATAAGCTATTTTTATTTTTTTCATATGTTATATTATCCGACATTTATGAATTATTGTTTTTGAAAGTAATTAATCATAATCACAAATGAGGAAGAGCTAATATGTCTATAAAGTTTTGGTCATACCCATTGGAAGAATAGACATTTTTTGTTAAAGTGTAAAAATTTAATTGTTATGTTTCTTTAAACCAAAGATAAATGTATCGTGCGCTTCGGATGCTCAGCTACCCAAAAATTTCCAATAAAATAATTTTTTTCTAGTACAGAAAAAATTATTCTTTCTATTTAAAAATTTTCATACCAAAATTACTAATCTGTTCGAAATAAATTGGTATTATACACCTACATATAAAACCGATTATGCGCTTCTAGCTTAATTAAAAATATTTAAAATATTTTTTTAAGTTTTATAAAATCAAAAGAATTTATATTGTTTTTCGTCTATATATAATATCGTCTTCATTAATTAAAATGCAATTATTCTATATATTATTATATAAAACATTAACAATAATATTTCATACCAAACTGACCACAGAAGTGTAAATTGATACCTTCAAGTGTAAGGCGCATAGAGAGAATCAACCTAGCAAATACACACTTACAGTACATACTCATTATATTTACAAGCACATACAGCACATATGTATATTGTAAAAATTCCTTCCTCTGCATATCCACATTGAATTCATAGCTAAGCAAAATCTATATGCGATGTTATAAAGAAAACCTGTAGAAGAAAACCTATTTCGCTTTAGCCAGTATGCATATATAAAAGTACGTAAGATACTGGATTTTTCATGCTTACAAAACGGAAAACGTAAAACGGAAAGAACAAACATAACTGGTAGAGAGTGGATGTTGATAGGTGAGAAAAAAGATGTAACATACTCGTATGTGGTAGCATAAATAGCATAAAAGCAACTCTAAACAGTATACTACGATACAAAAGTGAGATAAAGTAGTAACAACAACACCACGCTAGACAAGTTTAAAAAACTTTTAAGTCTGAAAAACGAATAATAGTGTGACCAGGTCTCTCGAGAGTAACAGCAAGCATATGAGAAAAGGTAAGAAAGCAAAGTGGAGGTAATGATCTTCGAGCACAGTGGTATTGTTAGCGTTCTGGTGGTGTTATGAAAGTGTGATTGTTGAAGATTTTATTGTATATATTAGCGTGGAGTTTGAATACAAATTTTCTTAAAACAAATTTAGTTGAAAGAGTTCTCAAAGTTATTTCTGATGAATTAAATTAAAACGGGTGGGCTAAGAGAAAGGCGCGGCTTAAAATTATTCTAAAAAATACGGATAAAAATTTTTCAATGACTTTGTCACTAATAAAATGCCTCAATATTGCGTTTAGTGTATGAATCGGTATTCATCCTTCATATCGCTGCCCCGGCCGATCTTGTAGTAGCCCATTCTGCACTGTCTGTCGGGCCACGTTTTCAAGACATTTTCGATTGCGTACCCTTCTGTGGCTGCAATGATGACTTTAATTTCATGTTTCAAGTAAAGAATTGGTTCTACATGGAATGTAATTGAAGTTGTGGAAGCTGAAATAAGACGTAATTCAAAAGGCAGCGTTTCATTTGAAACAAGAGGTTTTAGTAAAATTTTATTTTGAGCAACATTTCAGTTTTAGCAATATTTTCAACAGGAATCATTTTGTCTTGCAATATTTTATTGAAACATACTCCTAGTTTTCTTCGTATTAGCAACTACTATCATATTCGCATTAATCTGGAATTGTACGAGCTCTATGAGGACATGGATGTTGTTGAACGTCTGCTCTGGCTCGGACATGTTGTACGTGAGCTCTAAAAAATGGTATTAGAAACGAAAGCCGATAAGAGATGACGAAGGGTGACGAAGGCCAAGTTAAAGAGAACCTATCCCTATTTGCTATAACGAATTGAAGAAAGTGCGTGCCGAGAGCTATTGTGGTGGGCCGTAACTCTAAAACGTAGTGAAAAAGCCTCCGAAGTAAGAATATATAGTATTTTTAATAATTATATTAGATCAAAAGTATAATACCTTAAAGAAGCTATTAAAAGCCGAAATTTTCGAAAAAGTAAGATCCAATGAACTCTCCAGACTATAACTCCCGCCAAAGACATTAAATCTTTGATTTTCCGTACCTCAAATGCGACTGTTTTGCTGATTGACGTAGCCATCGATGTGGAAATGGGCCTCATCAGTCAAGATAATTTTTCGATGAAATTCTTATAATGCATTTTAATAATTTCAATGCGTTATCGAAGCATCCATTGTCCCATTTTTATTACTTTTTACTTGTCAAATGTATAAAAATGACAGCTTCAAAACTGACATCTACCGGAGTATCAGGCTATTCAAAATAACTCCTCTTATTGGAAAATTCTTTATGCAAAAATGCTTGCTTCAATGCTTACTTTCATACTATTATTATTATTTTTGAAATAATTTAAAGCAGTTGGTTAAAAAATCTGAGGTTACTCTGTTTAAGATGCAAATGTTATCACGTTCTTTCGTGGTTGATTTTGAGCTCGGAACACTCCGGACTGCAATTGGTTTTCGTAGTTTTCGGATAGGAACCTGTTGGGTTCACCGTTAATGCTTGAAGCGCTTCGTTTGGAAGTGGGTAGAGCTTGGTTAGCCTTTTATGGCAGCTTTAACTTATAATAAAAATTTTTGTTTAGCAATATTTAACATTTTTTTTAATTTTTTTTATATTTAAACACTTATAAATGTTGTTTTTTATCAATATTTAAGTGCATTAAAAATGGAAAACTTTGTTATTTTTTGAGAAATGGTTTTGGTAATGTTATTTCAAAATTTTATTTTTCTACGTTTTTCTGGCAACATTGCATTTTAAGGCTATTTTTATGTACATATATCTATTAGAAATATATATAAAAATTCCCCTCTAAATAAATTTTATTTTAACTTTTTCCAAACTTATTCATTTAAAAACTTTATATCTTTTTCTTATTTATTGGCTTTATATTAATTTGTTTAATCCACAAATTATGTGTTATATTTGAAGCGTCTCTCCATTTTCAAAAATATTATTTTATTTTCTGTAGTTCATTTTAAATGTGTATGTATATGAGTATGTGCGTGCAACTAGTATTTTATATGAAAACTTTTGCTTCACCACTGTCTTCGCTAATATTGTACTATATTCGTTTGTTTGATGTTGTTATTGTTGTTATTATTGCTTGCTAAATGCTTAGCAAGATCTTTGACCTGTTACAATGCTGCTACCTAAGGCAAGTCGATGTGCTGTACCTTTTGCTCAACTAAAATTCTATGTTCGCTTTGTACGAACGAGTCGCTGTTCTGAAGTTGTTTTGAAAAAAGGCATACAAAATTATTATAGCTCTTTTTCATAACTTTACCATACTCTACAGGTATTTTTAAGTTACACAAAGTGCTCTTTCTCCCTTTACGAGAACGCAGAGCACTTGTGTACTTTCGTAGGTACTTTTAAGTTTGTTTTGGTGTATTTGTTCCTCTTCGCTTGTTTGCTGGCAGGTTTGTTGGTTGTACTACTTTAGTGTTTGTTTTACACTTATATCAGTGTGCGTTTGTGTGTGTTTGTTCACCTCCTAATGCGTAACAAAATTAACTGTTAGGGCGCATTACGTGTGTAATAAACGCATGGGGCAAGAATTAAAGTGAGGAAATAAGAAATTAACGCTGAACGCTGCCTCAATGGCTTGCCGGTGCATGCTTGGGCTCAGTTGATATTGTTTTTTTTTTTTGGTTTTGTTGGTAAAGTCATCATTAAGATGTTCTAATACGAATGCTTTTTTTTTATTTATTTATGATGTATGTGCGTGTTTATTTTTGCCGGCAGCAAGAAGTAGAAGATAATATACAATTAAGTTATGTAAATACTAGTAAATATTTATAAATTATTAGAGCATTTGTCTTTGTACTGCTGATGCTGTTTCTATGGCAATTCTGTTTGTCTTCAAATATGGCACTAGATCCCTTACACAGCAAACAATGCGACTACTTCATTCACAGTAATCCGAAACTAAGCAGAATTCATACAAAAAATATTAGTCCAATTAACATTGCGATGACCGAGTGATCCAAGGAGTGCATACATACATGAGATTAGTTTTGAAATTAATCTAAATGGTCCAAAAATGTTTACAAAGTAATAGCAGTACTTACTACGACGGGTAATGGCTGGTAGCCCTGCTCTGATCAGCATCCAAAATTTTAGAAAAAAATTCGTACCGCAGCAGGATAGACCGTTATATATATATCTTGCTGGGTTTCCAGCGAACGGAGAGACCTGTGGCTAATTATAAGCCGCCTCCGAACGACCTATTGATTTTTATGTTGAGCTTTTATTTCATAGCAGAAATGAAATCGTAGGAAATTAAAAAATTTAATTTCAAAATTAATTTTCTAAAATTTTTGATGTTGTTCTGGTCAGGACTAAAACCCATGAATCTCTACTTGGAGTTCACAGTGCTAAGCATGCTTACATGCAAAATAGTTTCTCTTACAAACCCGTTAGCTGTTCGAAAGCAACATGTATGCTCTATGTATAGTAGTCCTCCATATGCAGTCCCGGTATACAGAAAAATTTAAAAATGCACAACTTGATCGAAAGAGATTCGAACTCAAGCCCTTATAAAGTGTCAAATATTTCTTTGATAAAGGATTATAGCTACCCTTATTGTTAACGCCGACTGTCCCTAGTGATACAACTCGATTTAATCAAAGCATTTACAGCTCATTACTGAAGGCATGAAATTTACGAAATTGTAATGGTTATTTTAAATCATCTCCATTTTTGGAATACGGTGGTTGTATGTAAACCATATGAAGCTCATACAAGAGCGGTTGCGAAATGTAATGCTTATTCACTAAATGAGAGAGTTCACGAGTTTTGAACAATGTACATCCAGTCAAGTTGAAAAGGTATACCTCCGTTTAAGATTTATATTGAGATGAAAACTACATATGGCGATAAAGCTATATATCGTAAGAGTGTGTTCAAGTGGTCTTTGGAGTATAAAAATTATTATAGGTCTGTTCATACTGACAAAAAGAGTTGGCCTACTGAACGACAATGCCAGACCACATACGGCAAACGCTACAAAGAAGCTGCTCGTTTTATTTAAATGGAATGTCCTGAACCATTCCGCGCATTCCCCTGATCTAGCACGTTCATATTTTCTATAACTTTATCTCTCTGAAGCTGCACATGGGTGAAAAATGAGCTTTAACTGACGAGAAGGTAAAGAAGAAGGTGAAGAAGTATATCGAAGGGTTGGTGGCAAACGACTTCGAGGAAAGTAATAAAAAATTAATAAAAGGGAAATGACGGCTATGTCGAAAAATAGCTTACATTGTGAACTAAAGTGTCGCGTAATTTTTTGTTTATATAAAAAAATTTTAAAACTTACAAAAATTCAGTATACTTACTTTCTAGATATGCCTCGTATTTAGTAACACCTAATCCAAGGAAATATGATAATTCACTTTCCCCGCTGCAGTTAAATCCAAACCAAAACACACTGCTGCTCTTAATTAAATATATTTGGAAACTAATAAAAATATGAATTAGTTGTCTCGCGTCGACGCGGGCGATGAAGCAATCACCATCAACTTCCCTACCCTTAAAAGCGTCCTCACAAGCTTATATATTTATATATGTTTACTTCAACAGACTTCAGAGGATGCACCTCCACATACAGCTTTCAAGCAACCAGACCTCCTGAGTATTTACATACCAGGAGATACTCGTACAACAGATTACTGAAAAATGAAATGGCGATTTTTTGTTGTTTTTTGAAGAATTTTCGACCAGGAATGTTGGGATGAATATCGTATACTTCTATAAATCGAATATTTTTCGACGATTTTGGTCGAATTATCGCACATTTTTAATCTAAATACTTTTCATTTAATGGCCGAAGATGGTATTCGAATTCAAAGACAGTACAGAGGAAGTTTTGCTAGCTATTGTAGTTACTCAAAGATTTTGACGTTCCCTTACAGTAGGCCGTATAATGAACGAGTCCCGGTACTTTTTGACAGTATACATGTTCTGTTTTGCCAATTTCCTTGCAATTCTTAAACAAAACTTGCTATCTCACGATTGTAGAACTGAACTGTGTAAATGGATGGCATAACAAGTGACCAGCGAAGTCAATGAACGATTCTTTATTAAATGAAGACATAAGGCATACGTATACATATATATATATATGTGTTTATATGTTTATATATATACCTAATTCTTTAAAATAATTTTAATAAGCATTTGTGGAAAAAAAACTTAATATTTTAATTCAGTTAATTTCTCTTAAGATCAAATATCATTAAAGTTCCGCCTTCCAATGTGGCTTTTATTTAATGAATTACGAAAATGTTTTTATTTTATTTTACATTCCACTTCCATCACGTCATTTATAGCTGCAAGTATTTATATTTACAAAGCTGTTTCACTCACCGAAATTTTTGTTTTTAATTTTTATTTGTTTGTATATGCACCGCTGTTGAGTTTATTGCCACAATATCACGGAGAAATGTTCAATATTTACCTTTTTCTATGTAAGTGTATACGTATGTAAGTAGATTGTTGTTCTGCGTCCATTTATATATTAAAAAAATATTAATAATAGCAACAAAAAAACAATACTGCACTGTTACCACTATTACTCTTTATAACAGTGAAAAACGCACACACACATACAACACAAACTATTTTCACTTACACTATCTGTATACATGTGTTTGTGTACATATATATTTATATATGTTTAGAACAGTGCTATTGGCTTGCATACGTGTACATTTGTATCAACCACTATGTATCTATCTCTTTGAAAATTGGCAAAGCTAGACAAAAATTCGGCTTTAAACTCCACACTTCCACTTTGTACGGGAATTCTTGCCCGCTTAGCACTTTTCTAGTTTCACAATTCTAGTTGGATTGGATTTGGTTGGTTCGAATTGGGTTTGGATTGCAATGCCTGGCGTTTTCGCTCTCCCACTTCTAGTTAGCTGTATATATGTAATTATTTTCTGCAAAAACCACTACACAAAATTTTATTAATAAAGCTACAATTTCCTCGCTTCTAAATATGGTGTGTATTATTATCAACATTTCTTATTTCCTCATCACTATTATTATTGTATTTTATTCACAGAAATTTTGAAGCTCTGCTTTTACTTCTTTTTATAAAATGTTTAACATTAATATTATTTGTGCTTTTTGATATTTATAACTGAAACTCACGCCGCGCCGAGCGCCGACCAACTGACGTGCGCAAACTCTCTCGAATAACTGAACTGAACTTGGCCTCTGACGCCATCTTGGTCGTCAAGTCTAACTTGAAAATTTTTAAATGGAATATGTTTGTATTTCCAGTTGGTAGACGAAATCTAAATAGGTATATGCAAATATTGTTTGGCTCTCAGTTGACGGTGAGTACAGGTGAGGGTTAGAATTTCAAGTGCACTGAACGAAATTTTATTACTAATGCTAAACAAAATGAAAACATTATAAGAATTGAAATTAAAATAAATAAAAAAAAGTAAAATAATAAAAAAAATTAAAAATAATATGAAACAACATGAAATGTACTAAAAGAAAATAAGTACGGTAAATAGAAAAAAATTAAACCAAATATAAAATAAAATAAACATAAACAAAAACTCATTTAATTATATTGTATTAAATTCAATAAAATTTACTAAATAAAAATTAAGGCTAATAAAATTAAATTAAACTATACACAATTAATTAAAATCCTATTATTTAATTTTATAATAAAATTAAATTAAATAAAGTAAAATGAAAAGGAAATTAAATAAAATTGTATAATATGAAACAGCATTTAATAAAAAATTTTAACCAAATATAAAAATATATTAAATGGAATGAAAATAAAATAAATTAATATTAAAATAAAATGTAATAAATTAAAATAAAAAAATAAATAAAATAAAATAAAATGAAATAAATACAAATGAAAATAAAACAAATTAAATTTAATGTAAAATAAAATAAAATAAAATAAAATAAAATAAAATTAAATAAAATAAAATAAAATAAAATAAAATAAAATAAAATAAAATAAAATAAAATAAAATAAAATAAAATAAAATAAAATAAAATAAAATAAAATAAAATAAAATAAAATAAAATAAAATAAAATAAAATAAAATAAAATAAAATAAAATAAAATAAAATAAAATAAAATAAAATAAAATAAAATAAAATAAAATAAAATAAAATAAAACTAAATAAAATAAAATAAAATAAAATAAAATAAAATAAAATAAAATAAAATAAAATAAAATAAAATAAAATAAAATAAAATAAAATTAAATTAAATTAAATAAAATTAAATAAAATAAAATAAAATAAAATAAAATAAAATAAAATAAAATAAAATAAAATAAAATAAAATAAAATAAAATAAAATAAAATAAAATAAAATAAAATAAAATAAAATAAAATAAAATAAAATAAAATAAAATAAAATAAAATAAAAAAAAATAAAATAAAATAAAATAAAATAAAATAAAATAAAATAAAATAAAATAAAATAAAATAAAATAAAATAAAATAAAATAAAATAAAATGAAATGAAATGAAATGAAATAAAATAAAACAAAATAAAATAAAATCAAACAAAGTAAAACAAAACAAAATAAAATCAAACAAAGTAAAACAAAATAAAATAAAATATATTAATGTAAAATTAAATAAAATTAAATTAAATTAAAATAAACTAAATAAAGTTTAATAAGGTAACATAAATAAAATAAAGCTAAATAAAATATAATAAAATAAAATAATATAAAATAAAATAACATAATTAAAATAAAATAAAATAACATAAAACAACAAAAAAATAAAGTAAAACAAAATAAAATAAATTAATACAGCATAAAACACAGCAAAATAAAATAAAATAGAATAAAATAAAATATTTGAAATAAAATTAATTAAATGATTTAAAATAAAACAAAATAAATTACAGTAAAATGAAATAAAATGGATCAAAATAATTTAAAATTGAATTAAAAATGTACAATAAATTTTAATTAAATTAAAAAATTAATAAAATAAAATAAAAAAGTTAAACAAAATAATAAAAAATTAAATCGAAATAAAATGAAATCAAATAAAATTACAAAAATTAAAACTTAAAATAATGTGACAACTCTCTCCAGCTAAATCTGCTCAGTGTGCTGATCTTGTCCACCTGCAGCTCTGCTGAGCTCAACCTCTCTCATTTACTCTCTTGTTTAGTTGAAGGTATATATGTCCCTATATTCTTAACCCACATTATTCCAGTTGGAATGACTATGGCTCAGAGCCAACGATATGGCTTAGTTTAGCGGCAGAAAACCATTCCAGCTTCAGTTTGTGCGGAGCGTTTTTTGTGTACGGACGTGTTGACGGAGTTTAGTGTAGCAGCAGTGAAAAATTAAGAAGTAAAAAGTGTTATTGTATATACCAATTTATACTCTCAACACTAATACACTGTATGTAGAACCGAGGTGTGTGTGTGTCTGCGGGAGTGTTGTGCATGAGCGCACCAAACGAAAAGTGTAAACAAAACAGAAACGGCAAGAGAGTTACTACCTACTGGTATTTGTGGGCGGGAGTGTGTTTGTGCTACGTCACCGTCGAATAGCAGCGCAGCATAGCGGCTGAACGTATGATATGAAAATGATCGGAAGTGATTATGTTCTGGAGGCGCACAACATTTTCCATACCACAGAGGTGAAGAATAATGTATAAAACAAAATATATCGAATTAGGAAAAAATATTAAATTGTTTCTTTTTTGTTCAACCACTTAATTAAGTAATTTTTACTTTATTAAAATTTTTTTTAAAGACTTGACGTTTGGATTTTTTCTAATTTGTGAAAATAACAAAATCCTTTGACCAAGTTCGTTTCTTGAGTCTTTTAATTTTCTGTTTCATTTATTTATTTATTTTATATCTAATCCACTTTTTTTACTCCTAAGGTGGATGGTGGTGGTTGCTTCAATGGTGGCGGGAGCTCAGCCCTGGTGCTCAAAGGTGTTAATTTGACTGTGCACAGTGGTGAAGTGATGGCCATTCTCGGCTCTAAAGGTAATGAAAAAAAAATTAATAATAGAATAATACTAGAAAATTGTAGTTTAAAAATCTGACAGGCAGCGGCAAACGTGCTTTATTAGATGTGATAGCGCGACGTGCAGATGGCGCCACACGTGGCCAAGTTCTACTCAATGGTTCACCCCTAACGAAGGCACTCTTTCAACAACGTTGTGGTTATGTGACACAATCCTGTACTTTCATACCGGGCTTGACGGTGGCGCAGACATTGCATTATACACCAACTATTGTGAGGAAAATAGAAAATAAATATATCTTTATATTTTTATTAATGATTTGTTTGTTCTTCTGTAGCTCTCTGGCTATTTAAAAAGCTCCAAGGTGCGTCAAATTCTTGCCGATTTGGCTCTTTCGCAAGTGGCACACAAACGCGTCGAATATTTGAATATGAGTGAGGCACGTAGACTTTCTATTGGTACGCAGTTAGTGAGAGATCCGGGTATGTACGATCAAATTTAAAATTATTATCAAATATTATTTTATAGACACTCTCAGCGTAAGCAAGATAATCCTTTTCCGAATATAAGATACAAACTTCCACACAACAACAAATGAAAGCCTTGACGAGCGTGGTCAATTGCCTAATCCTATTTAGAAATATCGTAGACCTTCCCTGCCCCTGAGGGCTATTCAGAAGTTCTAAGAAGCAACAGAAACGTTATAAACATACACCTACCTGGTGACGCCTAGTGCTTAAAATGATCACTAAAATAACAGCCCCATAGGATAATAGTATACTCATTTCTACTTAGATATCATCACCGGAGATACTGAAATTTATGAGATTAAGAATTTCCTTACCTTTCTGCCAACTGATTACGAGGAATTTTAATTAATCTCAAATATCCACTATGCAGATTCTATAGTAGCCGGACCTATATTATGAAAGACTAAGATTATGTTAAAATTCCTATTGTGTTTAAGCGAGAAAAACTTGTAAGCTTTGCTTAAAGTAAATGCATTCTTTCTTCATTTGACGAAGACCCTAAAAAATCTTCGCTGTCTCTTGAAATCCCCTTGACCAGCTACTATCCATCTGAAATTGTGAGTCACGGAAATCGTAGGGAAATCTGTGATAATGTACATTATTAAATTTAGTACTCCGTCTAGGGTGTTGTTTAGTGTAGTCCTGCAACTTCTGTTGCAAGATAACATCCATTTCTTTTTTTTTTGTGACTTCGTTGCCCAACCTGTTACCGACACATGACTTCCACTGTCAACTTTTTAAGAAACACCAATTAAGGGTATGTACCTGAACATTCAGTGCTCAGCTAGTTGGTGCCAAAAGCCAACTTCATCATCATCTAAAACCAACGGAGGACCGAAACGAGTAGGCCATTATGAAGCGAACTAGAGTAGTTATGAATGCCTAGCCACAACTCGCATTAAAGGAAAATTTCTACCACATATCGCTCATTTGCAGCGCTTCTAACTTACTTATGAGCGTTGCCTTCGCACTGATGTAAAATTCGTGCTTGATGACTTTAACATCGCGGTGGGCAAAGAAGGTGTCCTTGGCGCAACAGTCAGAAAATTCAGCATCAATGTTGAATTGGTCGAAATATAGTTGCCAGTGTGCTAGACAAGAAAGTTCATCAAGCTACTTGTCTATCTTGGGATTGAAAAATTTTGAGCCAAATCGATTATGTTGTGATAGACGGACGATTTTTTTGCAGTATCAAACTCTGCGAGGCCTTAACAACGACTCGGACCATTATCTTGTAGCAGCAAAGATACGCCTCTATGTATCAAACTGTCAACAAACACAAAGAAGCTTTGTCAAATAGAGTTTTACTCTCTGAGAGCACTCATCAGCTGATGTGATTTTTAGACGAGCCGTTCTCGGTGATTTTATTTAATATTAGAAATACTCTCGGAGGGGTAATATTCCTTACAGCATGTCAAGCGCAATTGGAATAATTAATTTTTTAAATTTATTTTCTATTATTTTTTAGATGTGTTGGTTGGGCCAGAATTTGATTCCATGGCCCTCCGCATATTATCACACACATCTTTTTACTATTAGATTATTTTTAATATATTTTTTATTCATTCAATATTATGGTACAACTTGTTTAAAGAGTCTTCTACAATAGAAAATATTATTTATGCAATACTGTTTATTAGCTGCCAAATATATATAATAATATATAATTTAAATCATTTCCTACATTGGTTGTAGTTATGCTGCTGCTTGACGAACCCACCCAAGGCTTAGATCCGCTCAGCGCCTACTTGCTCATATCAATTCTCTCAAACAGCGCTAAGAAAACTGGTTGCGGTATATTGCTCTCCTTGGAGAAACCTCGTTCCGATGTATTTCCCTTCCTCGATCGTGCGCTGTTTCTATGCCTCGGTGGCGTTGTGTACTCGGGCGGCACACGTGCAATGCTCGAATATTTTCATAGCATCGGATTTCCATGTCCCCAACTCGAGAATCCGCTGATGTATTATCTCTGCTTGTCCACGGTGGATCGTAGGTGAGCGAATAAATGAAATATACATAAATTTATAGAAACAAAGAATTAAATTAAAATTATTTTATATTTGTATTTTATCTAACAGGAGCCGCGATCGCTTTTTGGAATCAAGTCAACAGATTGAAGCCTTAGTTGAGCGATTTTCACGTGAGACTCCCATGTCTGATGCGCCCCTAAACACAATGGGCACCGGAAAAGTACCCCTGGCTTATGGTAAACCTGGTGAATTGAAAGTGTGGATTATGCTGTATTTGTAAGTGTTATATAACTGTTAATATAATGTAAGAATATTGCATTTACGACTTCTACATTCCAGAAAACTGCTTGCTTCAACGTTCTCCTGCGGCCTTGCAGGCATGAAAGCACTTTTCATGCGTCTGCTCTTGCTGCCTATAACCATGGCGTTGATGTGGCTATTTTACACAAATGTTGGGGTAAGTTTTACTTTTTTGGTTTCTAAACAAGATGAGTTGGTCTTATACTAATAATTTCTTCCTTTCAGGACGATGCCCATGGCTTCTTTAGTAAAAATGGCATGATACTCAATATAATTGGTTTGGCTTATGGCTGCGGCATACTCACCACAATCTCACTATGTATAAACAAGTCAAGCTGTGCTCAAATGGTTTTTTTAATAATTTTATATCTCTTACAGTTCCAATTTGGCGCAAACGCTTCTCACAGGACACACCCGAAGGTCTATACTCGGGCGCTACACTATTGATAGCTTATAATTCTATAGCGATACCATTTTCTTTGATATCAGCGGTGTTTGCCAGCTGTGTCATTTATCCGTGAGGCTTGAGAAATTATTTACAAAATTTACAAATAAGTTTTTACATATTTTTTATGCATTTGCTCTCTCTCTCTCTCTCTCTCTCTCTCTCTGCAAAGGTTGCTCCTGGATCCGAAATTCCCCAATGGCACTGTTTTCGCTTATCTACTAGTCGCTTTATGGTCTAGCTTTGTACTCGCCGAACAGTTGAGCATTGCTTTCTTATTGGTCGTGAAGGTGCCTTTCAATGCCGCCATTGCTGTGACTTATATATTGGTTATCAGCATAGCGTTGGCTAGTGGCACAGTGCGTTCATTCAAGGGCTTACAACCGTGGTTGCAGGATAACACGAAGGGCACACATACACGTTACGTCTCCTCGTTGTTGCATAGCATAGCCTTTCAATCGCGTAAAATGAATTGCACGCCAACAGCGTCGGTTATATGCCCGAAACCAGCTGATTTTCTGCATGAACGTCTCGGCATGGCAGATCCGGATGTGAGGGCACTAAATATAACGTTCATCAAAAGACTTTATTTAAATTATGTTGCATTATACTTGCAGGAAACAATTGATGTTGCTGCTTCGTGTGCATTTGCTGTTGGTTTGGCTGCCTTTAACATGTTGCTCTACTTGTTTCCAATGCCCAGATGTGTACGACAGAAGTTCAAAGACTGAATTATTTGGTAATAAAGCGGTATAAAGTTTTGCTCATTTTTAATTGTATTGAAATAATAAAATATTTTGCTTTTATCTATATATTTATATTATATAAAAAATTTTATTTCTTTGTTTTCTGTGATCTCCGAAACAATCAAGAAGATTATACTGAAAATTTGGCAGTTTTTTCTATAGTTCCTAGAGAGATTTGTACGAAAGTTTTACTTCGGGAAGGGGATCAAGCACGCCGATTGTAATCAATTCACAAAAAGAGCGATCCCACAGTCTGCCCCAATTACCGTTAGATAAGACTTCTTAATATTGCATACAAAGTCCTATCGAGCGTATTGTTTGAAAGACTAGATTAGATCTTGTCAGTGTGGCTTTAGACCTGGTAAATCAACTATTGACCAGGTATCCACCATGCCCCAAATCTTGGAAAAAGACCCGTAAAAAGAGGACCGACACACACCAAGAGGTGGGAATTTGAAACAGTCTTCGTCATCACCTATGTACAAGTGTTGGGCAACACTAAAATCCCCGTCAGCATCGGAAAGGACTTCTCCGAAACGTTCAAACGATGTTTCAGACGAGGTGATTCCTTATCGTATGACTTCTGAAATTTATTGCTAGAGAAAATAATGAGAGCTGCAGAGCTGATTAGAGAACAATCCACAATCGCAACGTGAGTTCTGCTTCCTCCAGACTAGATAAGAAAGCGAACGATATGGGTCTGGTAATGAACAATGGCAAGACAAATATCTCCTGTCATCAAACAAACAGCCATCGCATTTGCGACTTCGCTCCCATGTCACTATTGACAGTCATAATTCTGAAGTCGTAGATAACTTTGTCTATCTTGGAACCAGTATTAACACCAATAATAATGTCAGCCTGGAAAAGTTTGCCAATATGTGCTACTTTGAACTGAGTAGGCAATTGAAAAGTAAAGGCTTCTCCTGACGAACGTAGACCAAACTCTACAAGTCACTCATCGTTCCCGTCCTGCTGTATGGTGCGGAAGCATGGACGATGACAACATCTGATGAGTCGACGTTAGGAGTTTTCGAGAGAAAACTTTGCGTAAGATTATTGGTTCTCTATGAGTTGGAAATGGCGAATACTGCAGTCAAGGGAACGGTGAGCTATGCCAGTTATACGATGACAGAGTTCAGCGAATCAAGAAACAGCGGCTACCTCGGCTAGACCATGTGTTCCGGATTGGAAAGAATACTCCAGCAGACAGCTTTTTATTTAGATTAGCAGGAATATCCTTCTTCCCTTCGGAAAGTGAGCCAGGGGCTAGCTTATACGAAAAAATCGTACTCATGGTTCTGTTTAATAAAATTTTTGGAATGATTTGCCTAAATGGAATACTTTTGTTTCGACAGATCGACAACAACTAGTATGATTTGGATATAAGCATTGGTCAACCTACGCACGATTAATGCTCCGCAATGTTATTATTCTGCAGCTGTGAACAATAGTTTTATTCCTGGCGTTCATATTTACACTTTCGAGAAGAACTTTGAGCAGCCCAAAACATACAAATACATAAATAGTATAATAAAAAACAAAATATTTTGAATTAGATTACGCTTAATTAAGGGTTTTTTATTATTCTCTGCAATATCAATTTAAAGTTGGAACAATACCGAAAGCAACCGCAGAGTCTGCTCGTAGTTCATAATAAACTTTTTAAATAACTTGTTTTTTTTTTTTACTTAATATTCAGTTCAAGCAGAGCACAAAAAGAAATATTTGAAAGTTGGCATGTATTTTGAGAAAAAAACCCACCGAAAATCATTGACTACATTACGAGTTATTTGTTCATAAAAAGTGGTCATAGTGGGCGATGCATTGAAAATATTTATGTATGTCTGTCAGAAAAGTTGTGAAACAAAGGTTCAGTAATAAAACACATAATTTTAGGCGCATCACACATCAATGTACACAACAAAAAATATTGGCAAGATTTTGATATTTTTAATTGCTGGTCACACGGTGGAGTACTCTAAGGCAGAGAATGTCAAACCCTCCTAATGTATTTTTTACATGAAAATCAAAGCTCCTCTTGACGGAAAACCATTAAGACGCACACCACAAATCGGAGGAGGAGCTCAGCCGGTTACTGTGGTTGTTAACCAAACTTGGCACACAGATGCACTGTTATATTTAAACGGTCATTTGTTGGAACCGGCTAGATTAGACCACTATAGCATGCATAAGAACGATCTTTAAGATTTTGGGTCCCAAATCCGTCAAAAAAACCATCTAAGATCATTTAATTTGGTGCTATACATACTTATACATAATAACACTGGTGTTAAAAAATTGTAAATAGGAAGAATATAGCATGCACAATTCGTTCAGAAAATAAGCTTTTGTCATAAGTCCATAAAAAATATGTAACAGTTTTAAATTTGGTATTATATGTACATTAGTATATACAAATAAATATTGTCAACGAAAATCGTCGAATTCAGAGGACTTGCTGATATAGCCTCCATAAAATACAACACCATAAATTTTATATGGCGATGAAAGGTATGAAGACTTCAGCATGACCGAAGACAGCTTTTCTTTTTTGTTACTTCGGGTTATTGTAGAGTGAAAACAACTTATGATGCCTGAAATTAAAGCACGTAATCTCGGCGACATTTGGTTTCAACAGGACAGCGCCACTTCCCATACATCGCATCAATCAATGGATTTATTGAGAGAACAGTTCGGTGAGTAGATAATTTCACGTTTTGGCCCAGTCGATTGGCCACCATTGGCGTGATATCACACCGTTAGACTTTTTCCTGTGGAAATATGTAAAGTCTTAAGTCTATGCGGACACTCCCGCTTCGATTCAGGAGCAGAAATGCTCGAACGAGTCATCGAAAATTGGACGCAACGCATGGATCAGCTGAGCCGTAGCCGCGGCCAACATTCGAAAGAGATAATCTTGAAAAAATAAGTGCCTAAGAATGTTCTTTCGAGCAACAATAAATATTCTACGTTAAATTTAAATTTTCTGTGTTTATTAACTTTTTATAAACACTGTTGTCAGACGTTTTCGCCTTTATTAAAGAAAAATTGTAAAATGTAGCGTATTTTCTGTTTGACATCCACTCAAACATTACTAAGTTAAGTGATAAACACTTCTTCCATTATCTTTTACAGTAAAAAAAATATTGTCTTTCTGATTCATCTAACGTAGATCACTAAAGTCATGTTTTGCAAAAATAATGGATTACTCTTCATATGACCAATACATATAATAACTAGATTATTATAATTGGCGTTTGGTAAACGCTAAATCGATTTTCGGCCGAGCCGCTTTTCCAATTTGTGGTGTGCGTCTAAATGTGTCTCTAACACATGAAGGGAATATTCTAAACCTCCTCCTGAGGAGCTTTTATTTCATGTCAGAAATGCACTCGGAGAGCTAGACATTGCCTGTCGACTTGCCACCGCTATTAGGCTATTAGGAAAACTAATTTTCCATAATTTTAGATGTTGGCAATGATTGCTAGCTACTCGGCTGTGGCGGCCGCCAAGCATATTGAGATGGTTTTGATCAATAAATGCTCCTAATTTAAGTTTAGCGTTCCAATAGTCAAACGCAGTCAGAAAACTTAAAGACTTATCAATGATTCTTTTTATGTTAAACAGAGTATCTATGTTTTAGATAAATACTTCACTTACCTTTCAGGTAAAATATAAATATGATATCTCATTTCATCTTTTTTATTTAAATATTTATTAAATTTTATTTACAGCAAAAACTTACAAAGTAAACATACCTTGCCTTTACATACAATTACTTTGCCATATCGAACTTATGTAATCTAACTCAACTGGTTTTCATTATAAATAAAGTCATATATAGAATAATAAACAAATAATAATAAAAAACATATATTTAAAATATTTCGCATTCGTTAATTCATAAGAACACGAAGAAGGGAAAGTGGAGAGTGACAAAAAGCATATAAAAAATTATAAAGAATGTTGAGCATTTGTCTAACGACTATGTAGAACGGCATTTACGCGATTTTTTTTTTTTATTTCTTAATTATTTCACAAATAACTAGAAACACGCAAATAAAATTAATTAAGTATATTATATAGTATCGGAAATCAAAAACAAATAATAACTGTTTAATGTATAGAGCAACAAGCGCTGCGGCCAAAAACAGGGATGACGAAGTTTGTGTGGCATTTTAAGTCTCTGGCACTGACACCGACTTCAACTCCTGTAATTTTTTATCAAAGACACCGCTTTTCTTCGTGTCTACAGTGAAGCTGAAGGGTATTTGGAGTAGTCCTAACTTTTAATTATTTATTGTGCCTGGCGACACAAGATTATTGAAATGAATTGTTTATCCGTTCGGAAGAACTATTATTGTTTATTTATAGGCAATGTGATGGCGCGACTATGAATTATAGATTTTTTATGTAAATTCTTCCTTCGACTTCCACCCAGCTTAATTATTGCGTGTTTTCACGAACTCAGAAATCTCATAGTCTGGATACTCCTGCGGCGACTCGCTCAACGTATCGGTATCGTAGTAAGCATAGTCGTAGCTGGTGTCCTCATCGGCATGTGGCGGACGTTTTGAGGCGCCTTTACCTTTTTTGCCTTTTTTCGCTGAAGACTTGCTGCTCTTCGGCGCTTTAGTTACCTTCGCTGTGGAGACCGAAACACTGTAAGGTGTGGTAACGAAGGTCGTGGGACGTCTCGTTGTTACAGTCGTTGATGGGCTCACCGTTGTAGATGGAGCGCTGGTGGTGGATACATGCAGTTTAGTAGACGGCTGTGTGGTCGAGTAGGCGAAGTAGTTGAAGGTTGTAGTCGGTGTAGTTGTAGTATAAACAGTAGATGTAGTCGGTTTCACCGAAGAGGATGTTTCGAGTTTCGGACTATATTGTGAGTTATATTGCTGTGAGTTCTTTTCGGCTTTGAAGATGTCAGCGCGTAATTTATTAATGCTCGCCGCACCGAAATTCAAAGAATGTGCAGTCTTGAAGAGTTCATCCTCATCGCTGAGGTCAGTGGGCTCTGCTTGTTCTTGCTGTTGCTTACGGAATGCGGTTTGTTGTTGGGTCTTCAAATGTTTTTGCGGATTCTGGATGTCAGTATTGTAACTATTGGAACGTGTAGTTGTTGTAGTTGGTACTTTAGTAGTTGTTGTAGAAGAACGTTGCAAATTGAAACGATTTCGTGGGAAATCAACCTCATACAGCTCTGGGTGGTACTGACCATCGTCTTCGTCAGGATCAATGTAAGGATTTGCGGTGGTGGGCGTCAGAGTGTTAATTGTTATACTTGGCTGTTTCGTCGCTTTACTTGATGGTCGTACCGTCTGCTGCGTCTGATAATAGAAATTCTCCAATGGTTTTTGATAGGTGGTCGGCTTGAAAGTTGTTGGTGTAATGGACTGTTGTGTCTTGGGCACAAGCGTAGAGAATTTCTTGGTAGTGCTAGTAGTAGGCGCATAATAGTCCGTCTCACGTTGCGTTGTCGCCTTGTAATTGATGCTGCCCCGACTGGCAAAACCACGTGGACGCGTCTCAGGGTTGGAGGAGGCGGCTCTTGTCGTACTAATGGCTGCAGTCGTTGATGTGCTCGAGCCACGCTGTTTTTGTGGGCCACCACTAAAAGGTGTAGGTTCTTGATTACCTTGTCGCAGCGATTTGTCTACCGTCGAGCCACGTGTGCGGTAGTACTGGGGTTCCTGGTACTGATTCGTTGGGTTCGGACGTTTTGATGGTTGTGCGGACTGGGTTGATTGTGTTCCTTGCGCTGGCTGGAAGGGTTGTGGTGGTTGTAATTTTATTTTTGCGAAATCATCAAATTCATTTACACTCGCATAAGATGTCGAGTTGCGTGCAGCTAGCTTTTGTTGCGTGCGCTCTAGTTTTTGTGCCTTTCGCACCGAAGCAGTCGGCTTGTGTTGACTTTTGGTTGTCTCTTTTGGCAAATACGAGCTACCACTCGTACTTCTGCCTCTCGTACTAACGGTGTTCTCTCGTGTCAACTCAGTATACTTTGGCGTTGTGCTCTTTATACGATAAATGCTGCTCGTCGGATTGTAAGTGGTCGGCTCGATTTTCTCTTGTGTCTGATAGTAGTCATTCGAATTGAAACTGAAACGATTTGCGGTAATGTAACTAGGACGCGTAGTGGAAGATGATGCCGCTGTTGGTGATGAAGTATCGGTGGACTTCTGTTGGTTGAAATCAGAACTGGTGGTGTTGTAATAGGTTTGCAGTGTAACCTTCTTCGTGACTTTCGG
>JAWMAG010000006.1:34815000-34962500 GCA_037013455.1 Ceratitis rosa | reverse complement strand
AACCATGACCTACATTTAAAACAGTCATTCGAATAATTACAAAATTATTCGCGTTCTAATACTGTTTTTCCAAGAACTCTACCGAAAGCGGAAAACTATTTTGCAATAATATAACAAAACCAACCTTAAACATTCTAAATTTATAATTCGTACAATAATCTAGAAGGTATGTAGATATTTTTATATATTTGTAGTGCGTCTATGTACGTATATGTAAATATCTATATACGTGTATGTAATGAATTCATTCATTTGGCATTTTTATGAGAACTCGAGAACTCTCAGTGGAGTAGTCGAAAATAAGTACATGATTACTCATACCTCTAAGGCGAAATGCACAAAGCTATATTTTTAAGTTAAAACATATGTATGTATGTGCAATGCCGCACAATGTTGCAGCAGAGCGCATCATAAATTTTATAATCAGCTCGAGCAACAACAAAAATTGGCATATTCTGCAATACATAATTATCGCATGAGTTTGAAATGAACTTTGCCATTTGACGGCAGTGGCAAGCGCTGTGGGAGCTCTCGAATATACATATGAACATAATATACAACATGCCATAATGTTGCGAAACATAGACTCATGTCAAGAACTTATGCACATAGGTACATACAAACTTAACTGCACTTACATACATTTTCACATACACATATGCAGCTACTTAAAAGTAAACTGTTAGCTACCGTTAGAAGCCAATAAAATCTGAATTTGTTTGTTTCTATTTGTTGTTGTTGTTGGTTGTTGATCAGCGCCTTTAAATGTGACGGGGCTTTGCATTACCAGCTGCGTTGAATCTCCACAAACAAGCTCAACGACTGCTGGTTTGCACATTTAAATTAATTTACAATGCCGTACAATGAAGTTGAAAATACATATATATATATATATATGTATATACCTAAATACATATTCATATATACATAGGTATGTTGACAAATTGTAAGAGAAAAAAGTTATGAAAATAAATTGCACAGCAGAAATGTGAAACGTCCACAGTAGTTCGACAACTCAGCGAGTTAGAACGCTTGCCTGTGGCTATGCAGCCCACACTCTGCTCACACTGCTTCTCCTTCCTGTTCATGTAACAACAAGTTGAGAAATTCAAGAGTTCAACAAATTCATTGACAAATAAATCTATAAAAATAAAAATTTATTTGACTTTAAAGGTCATTCACTAACATATCGTTGTGGGTTTTCGTGTGATTTAAAAAAGTAGGAGCGCATTTTAAGGCTCCTGAGTGTAATTCGATTTATGCTTTTGTTGTCTGCTTGCATTACAAATATATATGTACTTTAGTTAATTTAGTTTATGGTGGTGGTTCTACAGATGACCCTTCCGAACGTATTCCAGACTTGAGTTTAAAAGCTTCCCATAAAAATCCATAAGTCGACATTAGTTGAAAATGTGGAAAGCATCAAATAGGAGTTTAGGTGACTTCTTTTGGTTAGTAGGTCGTGGGCTTCCATCGCAGGGAATTTGTATCTTCTCTTAAAAAAGGCCCTGTATGTAGGAGTAATTGACCTAAAATTATTCCAACTATTTTTATTTATTATTATTTTCTGATATAATTTTTATTATATTTCATGTTTTCGTTTCAGATCTCAATAAGGTTAGGTTAGGTTGTTGGCTACCAATCTATCGTATCGAATTCACTCTGACTAACAGCAATTGTGATGCCACAAAAACTTCACCATCAGGCTTCATTGTCCACCCATTTTGATACTCGAATGAAACCCATTAGATCCATGACTTGGACTCAGCTTTCTTCAATAGACCGTCCAGCAATCCTTTTAGCTTCTGCAGCATCTTCTATAGGTAGCCTTTAGTCTTTCCGCGTACGGTCCTATCAGAGCTCCTATTACTTTGGACATGTCCCCTCTTTTTAAGGAGTATATATCTCGTGATCTCTTCTTATTCCATTTCGGCCATACCAATGCGTTCTTTATCGATAAGAATCTGTTTGGTCGGCGAGAGTTCAGCACTAGTTTAGAATTTAGTGTAAGCGAACCCAATGCTCCTATTTCTTCCTGACTGTCGGTGAAAATAAAGATGTTCTTATCTTTGAAATTGGTTCCGATTCGCTTTGCAGTTACCATGATAGCAGATATCTCCGCCTTGAAGACACAACAATAGTCATCTTGTCTGAAAGAGAGTTTCATCTGAGGGTTCCCTGACAAGAAGTTTTGATTAGAAAGCCATTAATTAATTTACATTCAAAAAGTTGGCCAAGCCATTCCTGGAGAATACATCAATTTCAAAACCCCACTAATCCGATTAATAGTCTCATTATAGTAAAGGATCTGTTTATTCTTCGCTCAGGCTCTGAAACATAAGTTTTTAGCCGATTTTGCTTTAGCCTTCTGCTGTTCAGTTTTCCTCTTGTGCATTTCTAAAGTAAGAACTCCAGATATCACAAGTGAGGTTAGGTAATTGGAATATCTCCATAACCGGTGACATGGTGGGATATACTTTTGAGATAATAGATGATGCTTTACAATCAATTTAATGGATGACCGAAGAGGTATTCCAAGTTCGAAGTGATCTCACAATTGAAGCGAGAAAAAGGTTCTGCAAAAATCAACTTACTTACTTTGATATGTACTTTAAAACATAAACTGGAGCCAACGGATTTATGAACCTCTTTTTAGCGAACCACCTCTATCAAACCACTTTAAATCCATCAAGTGACTGCAAGTAACATCATTAGTAAAAATGCAAATGGCTTAGTGACACTCTGTCGATTTACTTGTTACCGGAGATGCACGACAACAGCAACAACAACTACTACATACATACATACACGTATATAGTGGATAGCAAAGAACTTGAGTCTCCACTAAGCGCGCGCTTATAACTATTGAACGCTTTTAATGCGCGCCACAGCAGCTTAAACTGGCTGGTAACGCGACCCTAATTCAAGTCTAATAAAGCATACGTATAAATATATTTTGACATTTCGATTGCGATTTCGATTTTATTGCTATTTTATTCGCACTAACGCTTTGTTGGCATACTTTTTTTTATTTATTTTTTTTCCATTTTTTTATGTTTTCTGCATTCTTCATAACAAGTCGTGCGTTTCGTCGACCGTTAAAAGGTGCTATTGGCACTTGACTTCACTCGATCTTCACATACTAACATATTATTGTACATACTACATAACTAGTAGTAATACTACACGTAAGTACGTGCAGATATCGCATCTGTATCGAATTTTTGCACTTACCCCCACGCCGGAGACTTTGACGCACACATGAAACATCTGACATTGAGTCTCCGCATCTGCATAGTAGCCGCCGAGTATCTTGTCGTGGCATGTGAATCGCGTTTGTGGCATATTTTGCAGGCTGTACGTTGGCCATGGCTTGCGTTGGTAGTCCAGCTGCGCTTGTCCCAGAATGCAACACGCTAAGACTATTACAGCTGCAATGACAAAAAGTTTTAAAAGAAAAATTAAATGATTTGATTTCGAATTTTTTTGTTATTATATTTAATGTTTTATTGTTATTATTATTTGTATGTGATTGTGTATGCATGTAGTTAGTGAATTTTTGGTGTTTAGTTTTGGCTCAAAAATATAGCATCACTCAAGCTTTGAAAGTATGTAATGTAATTCGCCTGCCGAGTTCAACGCTGGCAGATGGCCTTGGCGCAGAATTAGTTTTAGCTCAATTAAACTGGTTTAGTGTTTATGAGTGCACATACACATAGTTACTCATTGATTAAATTCATACATATATTCCATGTAGGCCATTTAATGTGCAGAAATATTGTTCACAGCTCGGTGCATGTGTTGAGAATTCGGTGATGTGCTGCGAGGTGTAAAATTGTATTTAATTCGTGTTATCCTCCTATTGTTTAAGATAGCAATTATTTACAGGGAAAAATATTATTTGCGAAATGCTCAATTTTTAATTATTCTATTTTTTAACAAATACAAGTAAATAGATATATTATCACTAACTATTTTCTTTGGACTCATAATGATATGGCTTGCGGAATATGGTTCCGGATACTTAGTTATTTATTTAACCCATGAAGAAAAAATATATTTATATGTATGACTTCTAATAACATTTTATAGAGTACTACGATCTTGATAATTTTTGTTTCATTGAACAATAGCGACCAACATCCGAAACTTTATAAAATTAATTTTTCAGAATGTAGTTGCCTCTAGGTATGTCAAACCCTACGAATGTATTTGATATGAAAATCAAAGCTTCTCATAAAAATCGAGCGACCGCTTAGAGGCCGCTTAGAATAAATTGTAGGTCCCCACATTTTTTGGAAAAGAAAAAACGAAAAACTCAGAGGAAAACTTCGGCCGAAAAACATTTCAGTGGTTACAAAGCGCCAATTATATATATGTAGTAAACGAGGGGATTAACAAAAGTTCGGTTAGTTGGTGACTTTCAATTTGTTTTTGTTAAATCTATTGTAAAAACACCAAATCCTTTGCAATCACTTTATTAGTCTTCCTTTCGAATTTTAGAACGATCGGCTAAAATGGAGACGAGAAAACTCAAGATAGCAGAAGATAGGACAGACGGAATTCCAACAACAACACAAACCGAAATTCGCCATGTGATTCCATTAGGGTTTCGGCGTAATTTACAGCCAATACAAAAATTTCAGTGAATGTCAAATTGCATATGGAACGATTGCAGCGTCTTTAGAGACTATTTCTAAGTGGTTCCGAAGATTCTAGACCGAACATTTTCCGTAGAGGACGAGCACCGAAATGGTCGACCAAAATTTTCCAAAATTTACGTAGGCCCACGATTGACAACAGAAATAATTTCTAATGAATTGTCCTTGAATACAGGCGAATATTAAGCAATCATCTGGGATAGACGAAGAAATCTGCTCGATGGGTACCACGAAATTTAAATGAGGCCCAAAAATAGGCTCGAGTGCATTTTTCTCAAGTTTTCCTAAACAAATTCAAAAATGGTAGCAGTTGGTTCTATAAGTGCTATCCAGAAGCTAAATAGCAGCCCATGGTATGGAGCCCAACAGGAGAAAACCCACCCGTAAAATCTAAGCAACAAAAATCAGCAGCAAAAGTAATGATGCCAACTTACTTCACCCGATCTAAAATAGTAGCTGCTATTCCACTGGAAAGAGGTCAGACGGTAACTGCAAAATGATACACCGAAGAGTGTTTATCAAAAATTTTCAAAAATTTGTTTAAAAACAGGAAAAAAGAGGATTTGTAGCGTTACTTTTTACATCATGACAATGCGCCATCTCACATTGTCGAAATAATGAGTAATTTTATTGAGATCTCTGAGATCGAAGAAATACATCCATCACCATATTCCCCGAGTATAGCATCTTATAATTTCTGTTTTTTTTTCTGGTCAACTTACCGAACTTTTGTTATTCCCCTTTTATATATGTATACGAGTATACTCAAAGGTTTGTTCTCAAATATTGTTAGAACTGGATTCTTGCCGACTGGTCCTTGGATCCCTCACTAATTTTAATAAAAATTTCCGAACAACCGACGATAGCTGCTCAAGAATCAAGATTTTTCTTATATAAAATATAAAATACGAACGAAAAACACAAGTGAAAATTGGATTTTTAGCAGATTTATTTACAGAAAAAATGGAAATTTTCTCAAATTTCCTCAAAAAATTATTTTAAATAGTTTGGGTTGGAAAAATTGCATCCTCCAATTCCTCGTAAATTGTTTTTCGAAAACCTCTGTAAGATTACATGAATATCAGTTTAGTAGTTTTCGAGAAATTTTGACAACTGAATTTGGAAACACAGTTTCGAGAAAAATGTGATTAAAGTTTAAAGCGCTAAACCTACCTGACTGTGAATCTTTGAAACCCATGTAACGTTAAACGATAATTTCAAATTACAATATTTATAATAAAAATGAAACAAATATGTATTAAAAACTAGTGAAAATTAAGTTATTTCAATATAATTAATGTGTGTGTATGAGCACAAAATATAGTTCCAATTTGACTTGTAAATGATTGCCGCAAAACAAATTAAACAAAAATTAACAACTTCTCGCATTAAGAAACACTAAAAAATATTAATGATAAAAAATTTGACTTGGATTATGCTTGCTTAACAATAAAATAAAAAAACAAAAGCAAAAAAATATGATCTGGTGATGATGATACAAAAAATATAAAAGCAAATAGTCAGTTGGTTAATTTCCGTTTTACATGCACAATAGGTATATGTATATATGTATTAAATGCCAAATCACCGGCGCTGTACCTTGATGGTCATTAGCCAAGTTAAGTGGCTAAAGAGAAAAAAAAGAAGTAAATAATCAAATATTAATGAATATGTGTATATTTGTTAAAGTATATATGTATTTGCCTGTGCATGGAGCATAAGTATATGCGCGTGTCGTTTAAGAAAAAATAAATAAATTTAATAAAAATAAAAATTCCCATAATTAAAAAATCGATTGAAAAAAGTTCACATCTTGCGTAATTAGAGGAAAGGCATTAATTTTGAATAAAAGCATTATTAAAAACAATGCATCATCAGCATAGACTCTTCACAGCCTTGAAGAAACACAATTATTTATTAAATATTCGCAACACACCTATGAAGAAGAAATTAAATTGATGTTTTTGATTTGAATTGAACGCTGTGAAATTTGAAATTTTGCCAATTGTTAAATCTTCGAATTAAAGTGCAACACATTAAGCTAAATTGATTGACAGCCAAGAGGTGAAATAATAAAATTGAATTTATATACCGTTGTATTATTTAATTACTCTTTATCTGCTGAACTCTTACTTGCCCTCTAATGGCATTTGTGGGATTTCCACATATCATCATGCACTTTATGGATTCATATGCAATCGTGTGAATATCTCCATTAATGCCTAATGTACCTACACATTCATATATGTATGTACGAGTATATGTTTCTCTTGTTATTTATTTAACGGATTAGTGACGCCTCACCTAACTTCAAATATCAAAAGCCCCCACATATTCGAATATCTGCTCCACCTGCTCAAATAGTTGCAAGATTGACTTTTAGCTGCGTCACTTTTAATAATGTTTTTTTTTATTTTTATTACGTTTTTTTAATGATTTCTTAACATTTCTCTTAGGCAATATGGATTTGATTATGTTATAAAGATTTAAACAATTCGATAAAGGTAATTAAATTGACGTACCAGTCGTATTAATCGAAGACATGTGTTTACATATATGTTTATACCTATATGTATTTATATACTGTTTTGGATGTATCATTGATTTGTTATTCAATACTGAAATGGTTTCCTTTAATTATTATGAGATTATTGACATGCCTTTACCGCGGCATCATGCTCATGTAATTTTCTCCACAGGTATTTGCGAAATCGTCTACTTAACCTCACGGTACCATTGAATTTTAATGAAATGGTATTTACATATATAAATATAGAAAATAATAATATAAATAACATTTTTTAAATTTTTTTCTTTTTAAAATTTGATTTAAAATATACACAGGCATGAGAGAAAGATGAAAAAATTATTATTTTAATTGGTTTATGCAATTGTTTCTAATATTTTTTGTTTTCTTACTGGTGATCAAAGAAGCTCCGTACTTATTATTATTTTTTCAAGGGGGAAATCATAAAAAGAAATCGAATTTTGGAAAAAAAAATCGGTCTCCAATCTTTACCGCTTCTGAAATTCTTAATTTTATCAAAAATTCAATCAGAAATTAAAAAAAAAATTATTTCATTATTTTGCCTTTATTATAAGAAGCGGCCGCAATAGCCGAGTGGTTAGCATTGCGTGCTGCCATTCAAGGATCGTCTGCTGGTTCGACCAATATCCAAAATCCGAGTGTATTGCTGACATGAATAAACTGTAGAACTCTCCATTTGTGGGAAAACATCAATAGGCATACTACGGCCGCAATAGCCGAGTGCATAGCATTCTGTGCTGGCATTCGGAAGGCCCGAAGACGCAAAAACCAGAAATTAGAGGAGGAGCTCCGTCGAAAATCGCTTCAGAGTATATATAACAAGCATAAAAACTGTTTTTTGAAGAAACGTATGTATGAACCAATATAGCTCTCATTTTAAAGAAGCTAGTATTATGGAATTACAAAAATAAAAAAATAAACCTCCGAAAAAATTAAATTTACCCAAAGTTCTCAAACTGATGTAAATATCCTATACATCTAAGTAAGTTGGTGCGAACTTGGTTGGTTGACTTCGTGAGCGCTCGATGTTTTCAGGCGAAGCGCGCCGCCAGTCGTAAAAATTGTTAAAACCAACTAAAAAAAAATGATGATTCAAACGTGGCGACGTTTAGTGATTTAAGAGGAGATTATGGTGCACATAATCGCCCAACAACTCAAAAAATTGGTAAAACTTTAAAGAAATTAGAAGGGACTGGACCGGCAACAGATATTGTGAGGTCTTAGTATTATAGTTTTGCTCGTTCCACCTCAAATATCGCTACTGCCACCGAAGACACGAATGTGTCCACCTCCCGACGTTCTCAGCAGTGGGCTTTCTTAGGGCACGCTATAGACTTTTTGTACTTAGACTTACATCCACATCCAAATAAAGTCCAGGTCAAACAACAACTGAACGTTATACGTCAATATTTCGCATTTAGGGCTTCGATAATCATCAAATAATTGAAAAATTTAAGAATACGACTTCGACAATGTGTGGTTTCAACAAGACGAGCAAATATGACGACCGAGATCCGACCGTGTTTATGGGGATAAGTCGTTGTCTCTTGAACTCTTGAAAACAGAAATGCGACAAGTTATGGCTAAGATACCGCCCAATATGTGTTCAAAAGTGATTGAAAACTATCTAAAACAGATCGTAGTTTGAGAGAAATTTACGAGGCGGTCATTTGAGTGACGTAGTATTTCATACATAATGCCAAAGTTTAAACTTTATAATAAAAAGGGAACTACATTTGTTTATTAATTTTATTTACTATTATTTTCGAAACCGCAAAATGGTTAACTCGTTTTTAATATGCAATAGTTGTTGTATTATGTGTGCATAAATTTAAATTTCATAATTGGCTGATACATAAGTTAGAATTTGGTTATATAATCATATTTAGCATTTTCTTATGCATTGAAGTTCATGATAAAAAAATTGTTTAGTAGAAATTTTATATATAAAAAAAGTTATTAAGTAAAACGAGCTGAAATTTTACATGATAAAACACTGCAATTAAATTCGGAAAAATTACTACTGAGCTTATTTAATTTCATTGGCCCTGGACGGCAGCATTTGCAGCGCTTAAATAATTTTAAAAAAATTAGATAAATAAAAGGAACTAAAACGTAACACTGACCATTTTTATAATTCTTATTTTACAAAAACAAAAAAAAAACGAAATGAGTTTTTTCAATGTTTATGTTTGTTTGTTGTTTTTTTTTATTTCTTATCTTAATACAACGATATTGCTCATCTTTGTAGTTCATCTTTGCGGATATTGCAAGAAACCAGCAATTACCTAAGTTGCTCAACAAGCTAAAGGAAATAATCAAAAACTGAAGCAAAAAAAGCAAAACAAAACAAAAAATATGAAAAAATTAAACAGATCTAAAAATATACGTTTGTTTTTATATTTCTCCAAATTAAGAAAATAAAGGGAAATACTCATTTTGAAGAGAAGTAAAAAGTAGTGCATATATTTTCAGTTGGAATTTTCGGTTATATTATTGGCGTCGCCTAGTTACTCTTGAAATTTAAAATTTAAAAAAATATAAAAAATAAAATTAAGAATATTTTTTAAATCTTATAGTTTTTAAAAAATTTGAGTTCTGAATTATTTATATAATATTTTAGTTCTATTTAGTATAAATCTATATATTATATATAAAGAGAGTGAAATTAGTTATTACTCCTAAAGCTCAAGAACATCTGCACTTACGCTGATAAAAATCTTTATAGGGAACGTATTTTCTTCCCGGAAGTGTACTTAAGAGCGATCTATTCCAAAAAACATTATTTATGGTTCAATTTAATATATAAACATTTAGGGTACTTTTTATAGGAAGTGGACACTATAGCTATAAGTTGACATAAGCTGGAACTCCATAGGAAGACATATGATCGAGCAAGCGGAATCCGCTTCCTTGCCCCGGTGAAAACCAGGCAACACTCATTTCAATGAATTGTACATACAAACATATTGTATCCATGTGAGGGAAAAATAATTCTCCCAAAGAGACATGTGATTTATATTTTGTGCATATCTATCTTCCTATGTATGTACATATATACATACAAGAAAAAAAAAATTTGTTTAAAAAAATCTATCGTATTTCATAGAAGGATTTTACGAAATAAAATTTAGTTTTATTCCGAAAGTATTTTTATATTTGTTTTGTATAAATATTTATGTTTTATTATAACTCTGGACTTAATACAAAGATGTGAAATTGAAGCGAGGTGAAGTTCACACGCCTCCGCTAGTAGAGTAATAAAAGTTGGATATACATAGAATACCTACATAGGTATATAATCCTTCTAATAATATTTCTTATTCATTGTACGCACGTGTATATAATTGAACTTTAATTCAATCGAATTCCAGCTCTCAAAATAAAATTTGATTATGATTGAGCGAAACTACGATTAGTGTGACCTTCACGTAAACTACCATACATATTCGTTTGCGGCAGAAGCAGCGGCAGCTTAAAGGTAAATAAAGCAGATGCATTCAGAATCAATTTTTTATGCATAATTAGATGTGCGAGTAAATTCAAGCGCCCTGAAATATTTCAAATAATACTCACTTTTACCCACTGTGAGTGACCAAAACAAACACTAATGAGGGAAAAAACCTTAGCTCATTTATCATAATTTTATATTCTTCACTTTGACTTTGATTTCAACAAGTACTTATGTTTTTTTAAATATTTTTTTCTATTTGCTTAATTTTTTTATTATTATGGTTTTTGACGCTTCATCATCAACGCTATTGTTGTAGACATACAAGTACCTTTACTTATATATACCTATGTAATGCTTCACTGGGTGTAGGAGATAATTATGCGAATCATGCGATGCGCAATAAAAGTGCCATTATGATATTTTAAATGTGTCAAATTTATATAAATGAAAAGTATCAATGATTGAACCTTGAAATTTGCGTAAAATGATGCCATTTGAAGTAGTAATTGCAGCAAAAAAACCTTAGGTATAGTTTTTACTTTTTATTGAATGAAATGATTGTAATAAATTTTTAATTTTTCGGTTACGTAGAGACATATACATATTCCCAAAAATTATTTGGTGAATTTAAAATTGAATACAGATAGATTTTAACCTCGAGAGGGCTTTTCTGATATTAACAATGTGGCATTCTTTGCAGTAAGTAGAAAATGATTTTAAATCGGATTTTTAAATTTTATTAAAACGATTAGATTTTACTTAAATTTCTTAAATTTTTTTTTTAATTAAACTAATTAGGTTTCACTATAAATTTTGTTAAAACGATTAGATTTTACTTAAATTTCTTAAAATATTTTTTTTTAGTATTTTTTAAAGAAATTAAGAAAATTTGGTCAAAATTTCTTCACAAAAAGAATCACTTTATGTTACTTTATTTTATTCTGTTTTATGTCATTACATTTTATTATATTTTGTACTATTTTATTTTGTTATATTTCGTTTCAGTTTATTTTATTTTATTTTATATGATTGAATTTTTAATTATTCATTTGTAATATTTTAATATTTTATTCTCCTTTTAATGGTTTATTTAAATTTAAAACTTCATTTTTATTATAATTTTTTAAAACTTACTTAAACTCGTTTTATATTTATTGAATTTATTTTATTTTGCCCATGAATTTTATTTTTTATTTAAGTTAATTTTATCCATTGTATCTTTTATTTTATTTTATTAATATTTTAAATTTTAACTTATGATTTCTATTTTAGTATTTTTATTTAAGCTGTTAATTTGTAGGTATTCCTATTTTTATTCATTTAATTTTCTTTTATATTAGTTTATGTAACTTTTAATTATTTTAGTTTTGAAATTTGTTAATATTTTATTTTCGTTTTAATGTTTCATTTTACTTTAATGTATTTTAACTTATAACTTTAATTTTATATATAAATATATTTAAACTTATTTCAGCTCGTTTTATTTGATTTAAATTTATTTTATTTTCTTTATTTTATTTTTAATTTATATTTTCTTTTTTATTGATTTACTTCAATTTATTTTATTTCCTTTATTAATTATTATTTTTATTAAGAATTTAATTTTTTGTTTAGCTTAATTTATTTCATCTTATTTTTTATATTATTTTATTTAATTTCAGTTATATTTTTTTTAAATTTATTTATTTAATTTTGTTTGTTTTATTTTACCTCATTTTATAAAAAAAAAAAAACAAAATATTATATTTTTATTTTTATTTATTTCCATTATTTTATTTTTTAAGTATTTTATTTTTTTCATAAATTTAATTAGTTTTTTTTGTATTTTTCATTTCGTTTTAAGTTATATAAATATAATTAATTTTATTTAGTTTAGTTCATTTAAGTTTGTTTTGTTTCAATTTGGTTAATATCATTATTATTATTTTATTTAATATAAAATAATTTATTTTCATTACTTTTAATTTGACTTAATTTAAGATGACTCAATTTATTTTTGTTATAATTTTTCATTTTATTTAACTTTAAATGGATTTGTTTACATTTCATTTTAATTGATTTTATTTTATAATTTTTTATTAATAATTTTTTATTTTGTTTTGTTTATTTGATATTATTTAATTTTAATCCTTATTTTAAATTTTTTTGGTTCATATAATTTTAGTTAGTTTTGTATTAATTTAGTTCGTTTTATTTTCTTTTGTTTCAAATTGTTTTTCTTCATTATTTATTATTATTATTTTATTTAATATAATATTATTTTTATTTAATTTATTTTTCTTTTATTTTTTCATTAGATTTAGCATTATATGCTTTGTTTATATTTTATTTTGATTGATTGTATTATATAATACTTTATTTTAGATTATTTTATTTGATTTGATTTTATTTTTTTACATATTTTTTGTTTATATTTTGTTTTATCTTATTTATTTTTATTATTATTATTTTTTATATTAAATATTTATTTTTCTCTTTCTATTGATTCCACTGAGGCTTAGTTTTATTAGTGCAATCGATTTAAAATTAATATATGCAATAACTTACCACCTAAATAAGTTCCAGCCATAATGTTAAAATCCAATACGGCGCCACACTTGTACAGTATACAACAAAGTTATCCAATTAAATTTGAGCTAAATACCAGCAAGTGTTAAACGGCAATCTTTAGGAGAGATGAAAGCGATTTTTCACATGAAATTAAAACAGCAAAATCGATTTTATTTACTATTGTAATGATTTGCGTCGAATGTATGTATGTATATATTTAAATGGTATACTGATATGTAAGTATTGTTTCACTTGTCACTTGTGCACACCTCAAGGATGCACGCACATTCAATTAAATACAACAACAAATAACACTACACATATATAACACAGCAATTGTTAACGGTAAGGGCTATAACAATGACGGCTACACGTTTCCGCTCGTCACCTCTGTTGCAATTTAATTTCAGTTAATGATTTTCTAATTGTTGTGTTGTTAGTACGTCCACTACTACAACAACAACGAACTGTTTTGCACACGCGGATGAAAACTTGAACGATGGAAATTTTCACAAGTACAAATTGTAGATTGTCATCGGTGTTGAGGGAGTTTCGGTTACTAGTTTTAACGGTTTAACAGTTATATATCTCTCGTTTTCAACGTTGACCGTTTGTTTGGTTTAAGCGTTTCGACGCAACGTCGCTCAAGCGTGTAAAAATCAAATGCAAATACGCAGTTTGACTATGAAAGCATAGGCGGCGTTGTTATTGTTGTTAAAAGGCGTACGCTTGAGTCAAAGTTGATGCTGAAAAGCATTTAGAATGTGCAACGAAACGCAACATGTACAAAATCGAGGAAAAGAGTTTTTTTATTTTTTGTTTTTAAATTTTTATCTTTAAAAAATTTGCAAGTAAACACAAAAGCGCTTTTTGTATTTGACAGCTTAAGCGTACAGCAACAAAAAAATATGCGTACAGAGTCTTTACCGGTCGCACCTCTTAACAACAAAAAAAAAAAACCAAAGACCAACGATAAATCACCTCACTCGTTGTGGTGCGCGATGCACGACTTGATCGTTTATGAATTCAAAGCGGAATGATCTGTGGCAAACGAAAGGAAAACCACTTGGGCCCATCTCTGCGCAATCGCAGCGACCGCGTTCCAAGAGCTTCATGTAAAAAACCATCTTCAACGCTGCCGGCACGATGGCAGCAGAGACGGCGTCCACAGAGACAGCGGCACCGCACAAGCAAATCTTAAAAGCAGAGCCCAGAAGACATCGTCGACAACCGCAAAAGCAGAGTCGTCAGCGGCAGTTTTAGCTTTACAGCTTCGCAGTCAGCTGGCTGCAACACACACACACACATACACAAGTTCATTTTTCTGTGTGCCATTGTGCGCTTTGTGAGCTTGTTGCTTCTTCACAACTCGTGAATTGTTGCTGCTTACTTGCTTACTTACTTTTAGTTTATTTTTGTACCATCATTGTTGTTGTTATTGCTTTTGTTGTTGCCTCACGAGCATTATGTTGTCTATGGATAAAGTAGCTTCACTTTCAAGCGGAGATGTATGATTTTTTTGTATAGCTTTGTTGTTGTTTATGCATTTTATTGCAATTGCTGCCGACAACTGTTGGTTTTCTTGGTCGGTGTAGAATATTCTAAAAGTGAAAGGGAAGCCGAGTTATGCAAGTAACCAGTATTTGTAGGTATGTATGGTAAGTGTGTATGTATATTTTCAAGTGGCACAAAAGTGCATCGTGATCTAAAATGTGTAATGAAGTGTAGATAAAAATTCAAAATTCAATTCTAGGAAGCATTTTCAAGATTTTCTAATGAGCTAAATTCAGCTTATTTATTAGCAGGTTTATTCAATTTCTAAATACAAAAATTTTAATGATCAAAGAAATGTCAAATTTCTACTTATAAAGTTAAATTTATTAAATTAAACCCGATTATTAAGGAGGGAAGCTGGTCTAAAACTTTGAAAAAATCTAAAAATTTTTTTTTTGTCTTAAAAGGTGCTTTATGGTTCCAAATGCCCAAATTTTTAATTTTTCATCTACGAATTTAATATGATTTTACAATACGCTTACAACTTTAAACGCGTTTTTCTCGAAATCATGGAACAAATCTTCACCGATTTTTACGAAATTTTGACAGTATATACATTCGAAATACTGTTCTCCAGGGAGGTAAGTGGAATTTTTTAAATCAACAATATTTATTCAAACGTGCACCAATTCTGTTGTTGTTATATAGAAACTACAAAAATTAAGGAGTTTTCGCCTTCGGACATGGGCCCATTAGAAAAAAGGCGTCTTCGTAGAAATGCTGGACAGCGGCCATCTTGAAATTAATCCTATTGCACAGATTTTCGTTTGATTCCTTTTTTTTGAGTCAAAATAAATTCATAAAATATGCAAATTTTTTGCCCTTAAACACTTAAGAGATTTTAATGGATTAATTTTTTAAAATTATTTTTTTTTTCAAAACCAGTTAGAATAATAAGATAATTCCAATGCTACGGAATAGGAGGGGATATAAGCTCTCCATGACAGTCGTCCGATTCCGAAAATATTCGACATAAAATAATTTACGCCACCTGACTAAACTGATAGGGGACCGTAATATGATTAAACCTTTGCTGCCTCAAATTCATCCTGTTGGGCAAAAAAAAAAATTATAGTCTGGCGTTTGTTAAACGTTAACCGCAACCGTATAATCGGTAATACTTGATATTACAATTTTTTTTCCATCACCATCCTACTTGGCTCCGTGAGACCTTTATCTATTCAGTGAAATATAGTTATCCCTTGAAAGGCCATCTTATCTTAAATCGAATATTTATTTAGTCTCAGTTTTTGTCTGAGTTTGTAAAGTAAGCCTATTTTGGATATAATATATATTTAGATTTTTATACCTTTCATGAAAAATAAATGATTTATTAACTTTGATCCGAAGTATAGGGTGGTTTTTTAGACCTGTGGTTTTCGAACAGGCAATACTTCTTTCGGAGTTGGTACATTTGATAGCTGTTACTTGATTTACCCTCAGTTTGGTTTCGGTCGACATAGTCGCCGTGCAGAGTCGGTAATTCCAGCTACCACTCTAGTGAATAATACACATCCTTACAGATGCCGTACAGTACACACCGAAGACTCTATTGCTGCTATGAAGCAGAGTATCGAAGAAGACCCGAATGACTACATCCATCATCGTGCGCAATCATTGGAGCTGTACTTGAACAATAGAAGAGACTTACTGTCTGGTGCGCTCTTTGGCCCTAGGTTTGGACCGTACTTCTTTGAAAACAACAATGATGAGTTATCGCCCAATATGTGCCTCAAACGCATCGAAATTTTGCGAAAATTTGCGAGGTGCTCATTTGAGTAATGTAGTGTTTTACATAAAATGCCAAAGTTCAAACTTTATAGTAAAATTTCATGAAAAAAAAAATAAATATTTTAAATGCATTTTATTTAAATTCAAAACTGCAAAATGTAAGTAACATAAGTTGCTCACTTCGTGTTGTTGTTTTCCATGTTACCCGATACCCTGTTAACAAATTGATTGGACCTTATCAGTGTGGCTTTAGACCTGGTAAGTCAACTGTTGACCAAATATTCACCATGCGCCAAATCTTGGGAAAGACCCGTGAAAAGGGAATCGACACACACCACCTTTTCGTCGATTTTAAAGCCGCCTTCGACAGCACGAATAGGAGCTGTCTTTACGCCGCTATGTCTGAATTTGGTATCCCCGCAAAACTTATACGGCTGTGTAAGCTGACCTTAAGCAACACTAAAAGCTCCGTCAGGATCGGGAAGGACCTCTCCGAGCCGTTCGATATCGAGGTTTCAGACAGGGTGGAGAAAATAATACGAGCTACAGAGCTGAGAGAGAAGGTACAATCTTCTATAAAAGTGTACAGCAGCTGGCGTACGCCGATGATATTGACATTATTGACCTCAACAACCGCGCCGTAAGTCCTGCTTTCTGCAGACTGGACAAGGAAGCGAAGGATATGAGTCTGGTAGTGAACGAGGGCATGACGAAACATCTACTATCACCGCACAAACAGTCATCGCAGTGGTGGCTGGGCTCCCACGTCACTGTTGACAGTCATAACTTTGAAGTCGTAGATAACTTCGTCTATCTTGGAACCAGTAATGGAAATCCCACGCAGAAGCACTCTTGCCAACAGGTGCTACTTCGGACTGAGTAGACGATTGAAAATGTAAAACTAATTATATACATCAAACGATAAATAAAACTTTTTTGAATAGATCGGTCCCAAATCCACTTTCCGGAAGAAAAAGGTTTCCTCACGTCAACTTTTTTTTCTTTTTTTCATCAAAGTAGAGGGAGTATAAACTGTAGGTATACTAAGCCGCCTCCAAACGGCTGATGGTTTTTTTACGAGGAGCCTTTATTTCATGTCCGAAATACACTTGGAGGGGTGGACATTCCCTGGCGAGGGGCGACCGCAATTAGAAAATTAAACTTCAACGTCAATTTAGGCGATTTAAAAATAAATTTGATTTTTTCCAATAGTTCGGTCCCAAGTCCACATTCCAAAAACTTCTTTTCTATTGGCTACATACATTGTACGCAGAACACATCCACCAAGTTTTTAGGTCTCTACGATCAGCGGCTTATGGATTGAACGTCAGTCATTCAGGACAAAGCTTTTTGTATGTACAATGAAAAGTGAATTTTAAATTTAATATTCAAAAAGGAGTAGATGTGAATATAACATGGAATATTGAAGGTTTAAGTACCAAGCAGAGAGCTTTTTAGAGTATTTTGAGCACAACTTTTGACTTTTTCTCAGAACTTCTTTCTATAATTTCAAATTTATTTACGCAGTTCAAAAGCTCAGCTGAAAAGCTGAAAAGCTCATTGAAATGCGAAATAAATTTTGACAAACAAAATTAAAAATTGAAGTATTTAAAAAAAAAAAATATTTGAGCAGTTGAGCAACGAACGAGTATCGAGCTGATCGATACTCGTGTATCTAGAGCGAAAATAGTAAATTTGGACGCATCTAAAAAATTAAAGACAAAAGTTCGATCAATCGTCGACATAAAATTTAAGCACCGAACTTTGAACAACTGAATCATGCACATCTGACAATCAATGTAACACTAATAACCCACATTTACGCACCTGCTCACATGCTCACATACTTTACTTATCAGCATTTGTTGACACAGTAACCCGACTACCCAACTAACCAACAATCTAACGCCCAAACTAATTGCCATGCACACCTGCTGCCACTACCAGTTATCTATTGAATTTCCAACCCCGTCACCACACACGCTCGTTAACGCATCATTTTCTCACTAAAAGCGACAAAAGCTCAAAACTCTTACGCCGACTAAAAGGAAAAAATTAAATTAAATATGTGAATATATGCAAAAACGAGATTTTCCGCAATAAAAATACAAATTATATAATAAGCACTTGCATTCATTGTGCATACACGTATGCGTTCGGCTGCGACCCACTGTGCGCATTGTGGGTTCAGAGATTTGAATCTGGTGAAGATGCCTCAACTATGTACAAGGTATGGGACAACATTTACGACAGCCTACAGGCAGCAAACCAACAACAACAGCAAAAGCATGAACAATGGATATCATATGGCACAAATAAGCAGCGCCAACAACAACAGCAGCAACACCGGCTACAAACGCCGCAGAAGAGTCAGAAATGGCATTGTTGCTGTGTGAAGCTTCGTACCGCAACCACACAAAGTAGATTGGAGCTACACGTATGCAGAGAGATATACAATCGCATGTGTGTATATATTTTTTATATGTATATTTGTTTACAAAGTTGTAATGTCTGAGCGGCATGCAACATGGTAACTGGGCGGCTGCTGAATGCGCGGGTGATGCATCACACTCTTTTGGCTGCTTACATCATCTCATAAAAGGCAAGTTAATGTGCTGTGTATGTACATGTGTAGGTATGTAAGACTATATTTTTCTAAGCTCAGCGCTCAAAGCGTTGAAATATCTATGAATAGGAGATGCGCTGCTAAGGAAGTATATGCTCGTAAGCTGATTGTCTGGCGGTTATTGAATTGCAAATGCAGTTTGGGTGCTCCAACAATAGGCAACCGGGCTCCATACATACAAACATCTATAGTTGTGGCTGTTGGGGGAGTGAGCGTGTGACTCAATAACGAGACTTCTACTGCGTCTTTGGAGTTTAGCTGAGATTGTTTGTTTTTCGGAGATGAGGCAGAAGCGATTGTTGTGTGCCTTTGTGTCTGTCTGCTCGATCGGCCGTTCGTTCGTTCGACCATACGTCTATCTCTGTTGCCGATTGTGTGACTGCGGGTGGAGGCCATGGAAAATGTCTTTGACTTGTTGGCGTTTCGCATTCGACAAGCGACAAGCGACTAGAATTGTTGCAGGCAGTTGTCGCCACGACACGCTAATAGCAACATAGGGGGTATACGAAAATGTCATTGTGGGGAGTTGAAGTGGAAAGAGAAACAAGTAATGCATAATAAGAGGCGGTAAAATATACTAACAACAGCAACAAACACCCAGCAATATGATAGCTTGTATATGGGTGTCGCATCTTCGTGTTCGGTTTCGAATAGTATTTACGCTTCAGCTGTTTTTTACACCTCAGGCTCCGCTGATACATATTTCAATAGAACAGTTCTAACCACCCTCCTTTCCATCGCTATTGCCTCCAGCACTCTGAGCCAATATCTCCGACTAAATAAAATCTTAATCATAAAAATACCTTACTACTATTTTCATACCTCGTTTCCAACGATTCCACCACACTGAGCTCAAAAGACTTCTACTACGACTCTGCGCCCGATCATCCCACCCATCTTTTTGAGACTCCTACACAGAGACTTAATACACAGAGATCAGAGATCATAAGCCTCCTTGGTACGATGACTATTATTGCGACAGATTGTATAGAAAGTGAACGAAGCTCGACAAATTGAGGAGTGTTAGATCTCTCCTTAGCCTGGAGCTGTCAATTGGTACGAAAGAGACTTTCAACTGATTTTACACTTTCAACAAGACTATCGGCTTCACCTTCACAAAAGAAAATTTTAATGGCTTCGGCTCTGACTACAGCCTGGGTTCGCTTTCGTAGCAACTCTAACTACAGTCTCAAGATGCTGGCATTGTTTTTGCACAACTAACATACTCCGCTTGACAACCACTTTTTTTCTGTATGCAAACAAGCTTTTCATGTAAGTCAGCGTTAAATAAGCGTGTCTTTGTATCGCAGTATGTGCGTACTTTATGAAGGCAAGTAAAAATCTTCGTTCGCTTGGAGGCACAACAAGACTCTTTTGCTTAGTTGTATAAATGTTGTCACAACTATTTATTATACTCGTTGTGTGTATGTGTGAATGTAGGTGACTGTGCCGCAGCATACACAACCCGAAGTGGCATGTCATTACTAGTACCATGGCATGCGGCATGGCTGCTGGAGCCTGACGTGTGAGCTAAGCTGTGTGGCTGCAAGAGATCCAGAACTGCGGGAGTTTGGTGGCGTGGTGTGGCCGGTAGGCGCAGTCACCGGCAGTCACCGGCAGTCTCAGCGGCATCCTCACCTCAAATGTTGTCGCTGCTGCCACATAGAGCCGACATCGTCTGCGATTTGTTGAGGCTCAGTCAACGCTTGCTGTGCCGTGTGGGAACTCGTAATCCCGCATCTTCCACAAGCAATTGTATATAAACATTCACACATATGCATGGCTATGTATGTATATGCATTGTCGTTTCGTGTCATTTGGTAAATTTTTATTTAAATTTTTGGCAAATATTCATGAGAATTGCAGTGACGGTTGCGGGTATCATCATCAAAGTGTTTCGCTCGCATATATTTTAGTTGCTCAGCCATGGATTGCATGGATTTTTGGCTGACTTCTCTAGACGATGTAGATGTTAAACAATTGATGCTTTTAAAGATTATTATTATATGTATTTATATACAGATGTGTATATGTATGTGTGTATATAAAAATTTCATTGCTTTCGCTGTCGCTTGCTGTGATTGCATTTGATAGCTGGAAATTGAATTTGCTCGAATTTTATGATTTTGATAATTTAATAGTTGTGAATTGCTTACTTCAATAGCATTGTAATCTAATGAAATGTAATGAAGTCATTGTTTCAATTGCTGCAATAAAATAAGGATAAATGAATAAAGGAATATTTTATTTATCATTTTCACTGTTTCCTGTGAAATGTTTTCGAAGGGTTTCCAATGTTTACTTCGGGGGGTAGGCACTAGTTCAAATCGTTCATGTAACCGTTGTCGTGTGAAAAATTTCACGCCTCAGCTACAAATGATCTCATATATATATTATTTTATCCTCGTTCGACCCTTGATGCTTAGGACAAAAGACTAAATAAAAACTGGATCGCTGAAGGAGCTAAGGCTGGTGCAAATGCATCTGAGCGTCATTACTTTGAAGAGTAAGAAATAAAAAATGAAATGAAAAAAAAATTTGTTTGATCATACCTTGTAGTGAACCCGTCTTTGGTGAATCTTAGCTTCAAATTTCAACTTTAAAGCACTTATCTACAAATTACTGCGTCAAAATAGACATGGCTTTGTAAAAATTTGACTATACTTTACGGATTGTGAGCAGGCAGGAGGCTCCAAACTTATGTAGATCTTCTCTGTTTTGAGTTATGATCACATGGAGATATACGTATAGCTCATAGGTGATTGGCTATGCAGTTGGCATAGTTTTCATACTATGAGGTTAACATCTGATTTTGATGCTAACAGACTGTTAAACACAGTAAGAGGAATCAAATCATTTTCTCTCATTAGGAAACAAGTGTACCATCACTTATGTTAAAAGTGTTCGATTGCAGCAAGCTCATAGAATAAATTTGATTTTATCGTCGATCAAAAGTACTTCACATCGCTCACCAGCGGGAGTGCTTCCCGCTTTTCAAAGGTAATTTAAAAACGCATCTGACTTCTTTTTCTCAGCCACTTCTTTCTTTCAGAAGTCTCACTTAGATCAACTTGGCGAACATGGCGTGGAGATTAGAACTCATCCAAGATTCCCTTAAGGGGTTAGGGGTAGTCAGGATTTTCAAAAAAAAAAATTTTTTTTTTCGCATTTTCGTTAAGTATAATATCTTAAAAATAATCTCTGAAAATTTCAAGTTAATCCGATAATTCGTTTTTAAGTTATTCGACAAATAACAAAGAGAGCTCGGGCCTTTCAAAGCGCTAGTGTGAAACTTTAAACGCGTTTTTCTCAAAACTATGTTTTTTGAACTGGTGACAACTGTAACTCGAAAACCGCTCAGTTGATTTTAATGAAATTTATGCAGCTTGTAGGATGCTTAATAAACTCGGGCCTGGTCGAAGGATTTTTATTTTTTGAGAAATTTCGATTTTTTAAGACCAATTAACTGTTGATTTTTTCCCAAAAATCTAGAAAAAAATTTCCTGCGGCCGCCATTTTGTTAATTTTTGAAAAAAAATAAAATCCTTCGATCAGGCCCAGGATTATTTATTTATAAAACTATTTTTTTTTATCCGATTGATTTCAGATGAATCTCCAAGGACTTATGATTGTCACCGCAAGGACCTTTTTTTGGAACTGGGTTAACACAGACAGCTGTAACTTCGGAAAAATTTTTTTTTTTTTCGAAACTTTCGTGACTTCAAGTCAAAACATTGTTTAATAATACCATATCACTACTTTTGTAAAATAAAATTATTTAATAGCAAAAAAAAAATACTGAAAATTCTCATTTTTTCGTGCCTCTGACTACCCCTAACCCCTTAAACTACTATCGACCATATCATTCTTCAAGTCACAGCTCTCGCTTGTATTCTCTTTCCATAAAGCTATTTATCCAGGGTCATATGTAGAAAGGTGAAATGAGGAGCTCTCAATCTAACGTTAAAACTCTTTTGCAAGACAGTAAGAAAAATTTTCAGCTAAAATTCTATTTCAATGATTAAAAATGCCAAAACTAATTTCCAAAATTTACAAAAAAAAATTATTGTATTATCTAAAAGGCTGTTTTGAAAAGTAGAAGATGTAACTCTATCCCAACAGATCAAGTAAATAGCTTCATAGGGGTTCTACTCAATATCGAAGAACTCAATAGTATTTCAAGAAAAAATAAAAAAAGAATTACTGTCTTCGGCCATGCCGATGTCGTTATATCTTTTGGGAATATATCAAGTTTATTGTATTTTAGGACAAAATATGGTGTATGCATTAATTCGTGGGATTTTTTTCGAAAATTAAGACTTTATTGTAAAAAAATGGTTTTGATCAACTCCTAATACTTTTGCAAGTTCTTCTTGCGTCTGGCATGCATCTGCGTCGAGCAATGTCTCCAATTCTTCGTCTTGAAATTTTTTTGCCTGTCCGTCGTCTAAGTCGAAATTGCCACTTATAAACCTTACAAAACACTTTGGCACGTTCGTTCGGCTAAAGCATGGTCACCATAAACGCCCAGTAAAATGCGATGGTTTTCGGTAGCACTTTTCTTCCTGTTAAAGTCATGAAGAAGAACTCCCCGCAAAAACACTTTTTCTGGTACAAATTTCGACATTTTCAAATGAATGAAACAAATTGTTGTTCACGCTAAAACAAATGACATCTATTGAAAACGACGCGAAATGGCAGTACCTTTGAAATGAATATAGCCACAGATGAAGACGACGCGAAATAATCCAGGTACGTATAGAGCTCTCTCTTAGAAAACCCCACGACTTAATCCATACACCCAATATTAATTCTCACATCAGAACAAAACGATTGTTTGGGAGCTATATGATATAGTCGACTGATCTGGTCGGTTCCGACAAATATGAACATTACACAAGTACACCTGCATGCTAATTATTGTTCAAATATCTGAGAAACTAAGAGACTATTTTTCGTGGATTGTCTCTTCTCAATAACAAAAAAAAGGGCAATTCCCCTAGAGTCCTACCAGCGCGTTCAACCCGGACTGTGTAATGCTAGTGCATACTTTGTAAGCATTATAAGTTTTAACAACAGTTTTCGTTATACTACAGATCGTTTCCAAAGTCTATTCGTCTGACGGACCAAGATCACTTCCTGTGTTTGCTTCACTTCCCTGAATGGTACTGGTAGGTCCATTATTACGTTCTGCTCTAAAAGAACACCCTCCTTAGCCACTTCGTCAGATATGTCATTGTTGTCAATGCTCATGTAACCTGGCACCCAATATCGGACGGTATTTTTATCACCTCTATGTATAGTGTGGCCCCAGCCGATTTTAAAGCTTTGATGGACGCTTGCCTATTCGTAAAAATTTATATTCTCTTCCTTTGAAAGCCCGCAATTTGCAGTGGCTCTCTCGTAAACTGTGAATGTCCAGCTTTCTTCAGACAAAAATTGTCATTACTTGGCGCAGAAAGGCAGCAGCAATGTTCTTCACCATAGAGACACAATTAAGAGTGCAGCTCCGTCGTATGTAGTGTGTCTGGTAATATTATGGGCATAATATCTTCTAAATGAGACTCTTATCCTTCTGGTACTTACATACTTCAGACCAAAGTTAATATATTTATATACTGTACCCGGTATCTGAATAGTATATTAATAAAAAAAAATTATTTTGAAAAACCTCAACTTCGTCAACACTTATACACGAACATTTCCCACAGAATATGAATAAATACAATAATTAATATATTAATAAACCATAATTTACTTCCGTCATTTTAACCACCACTTCTGCAATAAATCTTTCCTTTTTGTTTTTTGCTTTTTCATTGGCCAAACGGCTGTGAAGTTGAAAATTGCTGCAATCATCTGCCGTGTGCACCTTCGACAGTCAACCAAATGAGCGAGAGATGCAAAAGTTCCAAGCCCTAAAACCAAACTAAACGATAACGTAAAATGACAATGACAACAAATGAAAAATATGCGACAAAAAAACCAAAGGCCGTCTGTCATGTCATGCCAACATGGATGTCATGCCTCAAAAGCAAATGTGATTGCAACTCTAAACGCGATTTTGGCATTTCAAAGTTGAGGTTGCCGGAAAAGCGCCAACAACAGCAGCAGTAGGAAAGCAGGAGCAGCAATTACAATAATAATAATAAAAAACAACAACAAAAACTGCAAGTAGAAGGTAGTCACACAAATGATGTTAGCGCGTCACTTCATTTCGAGTAGTAGGCGAGGGCTTAGAGAATTATGTCAGTCATGTTAAAGTTCGAGGTGGCCGAAGGTAGTGTCTTCTCTAACGTCAGTTTAAAACGTTTTTAATAGTCTGTCACCGGGTTTGAGTCGCGTGCAAAATGCAAAATAATCGACAGCTAAATATAAAAGCCACACTCAGCACAGAAATATATACTTTCTTACATGCATATATGAACTGTATAATATAAGCCCACAATGGCTTGCAGCAGATGAGCCATTTTGCTGATGCAGTAATGAGTCAAAGATCGATAAGGAGAGTATATATTGGCAAAGTTGTTTTTGCTACGGTGTTGAGTCAATTTAAATTTAACTTTAATACAGCGCTGCGCACGATTTGGCAATCCCTAAGCTGTTACTATTCGTTTTACTTGTGCAAATGTTGCTGTTGTCGTTGCGGGCTCACCACTGGAAGTTATCGTTGTTGTCGTTGAGGTTTGGGAACCCTAACACTAATTACATGAAGTTTGATTTTGTGCATACTTAAAGCTTTCCTGAATGTTTCGTTGTTGGAGTTAACATGATAAGTTTCAAAAATCAATTTAGAAATTAAAAATTAAATAAAAAATGTACTTTTTTATGAAAAGCGACTTACAAGAGAGCTTTTTGAAGTTCACGGAATTAGAGGGTATAAGGGGGGTGATTAAGCTCATTAGGATCGTCTCGTATTTAGGAACTCATAGTTAGCATAAATACGAGGTTTCGCTGTTATTATAGAATAAGTCTTTGTTTAGGAAATTCATAAGGAAGACAACCCGAGGCTGAGAAACACAAGGCACTGGTCTTTTGAGATTTGGAAAAAATATATGTATAACTGGAGAGGGCTACGCCAAGAGGTAACAACTCACCCATCCACATTCAATATGTTGAATCAAGCACCCTACAAAAATGAAAAAAGAGCTGAGGGTTACAAAATCTATCACCGATGATGAAGTCAAGGAGGGGTTTTTGGCGTATTTTGAAGATAAAGTGGAAGCATTTATTTCATGAGGGTAGGTCTCGATAGCCGAGTGGTTAGCATTATGTCCTGCCATTCGGAAAGTCAGAGTTCAAATCCTGGTACGACCAACATCCAATAGTTATAGAAAATTAATTTTAATAAAAAATTAAGTTAAATTTTCTAAATGCGGTCGCCTTTCGGCAGGGAATGTCAACTCCTCCGAGACGCAAAACCACAAATCGGAGGAGAAGCTCGGCCAAAAGATCCCTTCAGCGGTAACAAAGCTTCAATTATATTTATATATGTACATGTAAAAAAATTAATTGATAGATCTAAAAAATATATCCGTCTTTCAGGTGAATATATTGGAAATAAAAATAAAATTAACTCGGTTTTTCATATTCCCCCTTACCCTCATTGCGTAAACATAAAAACGCACTCTCGTAAATCCCCATTTCAAAATTTTTTAATATTTTTTTGGTAATTTTATAGTTAACCTACAAGAAGCTAAATCTAAAACTAAGCTCGGAGATATTAATACACAAGTAAAGCAATATATTTAGTAAAAAAATGCAGTGCCCCGGTGGGTTTTGAGTTCAAGAATTCAATCACTAATAACTAATAGTACCAGAACTGTTTTCTACTCTGGTTTCGGTCTGCTTTGATATCGAAATAGTTCGAAGTAAATATTTTACTATCTTAAGTTTCTCAATTTTATTCCAAATAAATTTCCACCGAAAGTGGTTCCAATTCTTTAAGTTCCTCACTAACCTGGTTTTCAAATGATCAAAAAATTAAAACAACTGTATAGAAACGGAGCGATCATCTACCCTTGATCCTTCCGATGCAGTAGAGGTTCTGGTGCCAAAAAAAAAATAGTCCACATATTTGATATCGAATTCATCAGCAATCCAATTTAAAGAACCCGACCCAAAGCAAACGACGTCCCAAGTATAAGCTCTTAGAAAATATATCAACTTGTACGTACGTGTAACTCCTTCTTAACTACTTTCTCTGCGCGCATATTATTTTCATCAATATCAGCTTTTATGCTGATCAAGTAGGTACTTCCAAAAGAGTGGAGGAATTCTGATTCCTTTGCTTCCATCTGCGGCTATAACGTCGAATACTTTCAAAGCTAGAAAGTTGGCGCCCATGCGGAGTCCTGTTATCCAGTGTACCTGTTATCCCTTAAAACACCTAGTGTTGGAGACGCAAAAGCCGACAGTTGGTTGGAAAACTTATTTCGAGCCCTCCCACCGTAGGAGACTCCTTAGAAAAAACTGTATTTCCCTGGTTCCTACATTTATTAGAAAAACATCAAGATGCGTGCATGGATGATGGGAATGTCAACATGTAGCCGTTCAAAAGTGGCTAATAAGAAATTCAAGGTATTTCCATTTATTAAAAAATATCAAGACCTAAAACATAAATTTGGAACGGATACTAAATTGGCACAATCTCTTCTATACTGACGTTGGTATGATCGGGAATTGTCATTAAATTTATTTACAATGCTTAATATTGACAATCAACTTTAGCTTGTGCCGCCAATGAACAGTATAACGATCTAGCGATAGATAAAAAAATTTGTTTAAAAAAGTCGAAGAATTAATTTTTGGCCATTTATGGAGCTCGGAAGAAAAATAAATGGAGGCAATATAATTCAAGAACTTCATTAATAAGCCCAAACAATTATGAAGTTAACTCTATAAATAATAAGGAATAGTATTTGTAATATTTTGTTTTTCTGGTACTTTTATAGTCTGGTTTGAATTGACCAAAGTAAAACAGGCAACACAAATATATTCAAAATCAGCTCTGAAATGCCCAAAATGTACTTATGTTATCTAAAATGGTCTTTCGATGACTTACCCTTATAAGCGGTCTCTTACAGATTTTTAACGCCTTACCGACTTTTGCTGTTTCCAACACACTTTTATTCGCCCCTTTAACCTACACTGTGGTTATTATTGTAATATTTATTTTTTTCCTTTATGTAAAGTCAGCATGAGAAATGTCTTCCTTATATGCGCTGTTCAATGTTTGCAGGCTCTCCGAAAAAAGCAGACGAGCCTTTACTAAATCTCTACAATTTTTCAATCTTCAATTTTTGGCTTACCATCTCTCAGACCAAGTAAAACTGCTAATATAAGTTTTTGATGATTTTCTCATTACAATCGAGTGTTATGATGCCGTAGCCATGGCCAATTGAGTTTTACCAATCAAGTCAGTGCAGAGGGCACACGAATGAATAATCATATGGATATGCCTTTATGAGCTGACTTCAGCTTACCGGCTATCCCACGCGCTCCAAGTAATTGACGCGCATTTGCAATTTCATTACATGAAGCATCTCATGCATTCAGGCATGTACATTTGTTATATACGAGGCATATCCAGAAAGTGAGTTGACTGTGGCTTTCAGGGTCGGAGGGATTTTATTTTCGTGGTATTGGCAACACGATAGTGTAGCTAGACTTCTGCCCTTTGCAGCGAGGCCAGCAAGAAATCAGGGCGGGGACAATGTCAATGCAGTCTCCGATTGAGATTTATAATGAGATAAAAACACTTAACCTTCAATTGTAACTGTGTATTGTGTACTGTGAGACCATAAAATATTTCTTAGGAAGATTCAGAATAAAGGCTATGTTAGGTTAGGTTAAGCTATCTGACTCATTGGGTCTCACATATACGAAATATATCCATAGTGTTGCCAGGCACACTGAAGGCAATGCCCTGTTAATAGTCCTATCAGCAGCCTGGACTCCGGCCTCTTTACAGAAAGTATATAGTTTAGTATCGCGCCCAGAATCTATTCGTCTGACGAAGAATTATTACTTCTTGCTTTTTTTTCACTTCCTTGAATGGAACTAGAAGGTTCGATGCTGCGTCTTGTTCTAAATAGAGACCTTCCTTAGCAAGTTTGTCAGTTATCTCAATACCTTCAATGCCCGTGTGGCTTTGCATGGCATGTTGATAACAATCAACCAACGCCACGAAGAAGCTACTTGCCTCTTTTAAATAGGATATCCTGAAATGTCCCGCGAATTTTCCTCATCCAGCAGCTTCAGATTATTATCGCTTTGCCTCGCTGAAGCTGCACATGGCTGGTAAAATGTTTTCAATGAACGAGGAGATAAAGGAGGAGGTGGAGAAGCGGAAGAAGGGGTTGGAAGGAAACTTCTTCGAGGAAGACATAAAAAAGTATACCTCGCTTCACCACCTGTCGGCAAGAATGCCGACAAGCTTACATCATGTACTAAAGTATTACGTCACTTTATCATTTAGATAAAAAAAAAATTTGAAACCTACAAAAATCCCAAACACCTACTTTCCCGCTATGCCTCGTACATACATACATATGTACATATATAGAGACACACATATGTATGTACAATACAAAAATAACTGATGGGCATTTTTAAAGTCATGAAAATTTTATACCATCATCCATTGCCCATTTGAATGCGCGAAAGCCGAGTGTCGATTATATACATGCAAATATGCTTATACATACATTGTAGCAAATAGTATATAGGTACAGCAACCGGAAGATATTTAGGTATGCATGTTGTTACGGCTTGCGTGGGAAGAAGTGCAACAATGTCTGCCCCTCAAATCGATAAAGCTGCACTAATACATATGTATGTATGTAACCATTGTATACATACACGTAGTTTAACCCTCTTCGTTGACTAGCGAAATTACAAGTTTTATTGTTGCTTCTCTTGACTGCATAACACTGTCTCTTCACCGCCTTTAGGTCATTTATCTCAATTTACGCTGAAGGCGAATATTTTATTTTTAATCTTTTTTTGTTTTGACTAATTTTATTTCTGATTCAAATAAAATATGATAAATTTTTAAATACAATAGGATTTCACTCATAATGAATTATGTATGGAATTTTCTATTTATTTATTTATTATTTCAATGAAAACGAAGCTATTGCACTCTTTAAATATGCTAATTAATGCGCTTAATTCAGCACGATTTCCGGTTAAATGAAAAGTTGCTTTATCATTGGGAAATTACTAAATGTTTATGGCATACAATTAATTTTTTACTCTGCCATCCATTATTTGGTAATGAGTGTGATTATGCAATGTTTGTAATCAGCATTAAATTACACAAAAAGGGAAAATGTCAAAAAAGTTGTATTTATTTTACTAAAATTTCTTTTTGGGCTTCAGCGAAAAAACACATCTTTGTTGAGTATTTTTCTCCCTTTTAAGCCAATGTGTGAGTTAACTGTTTTTATTTTGCATCACAAAAATCAGATCAGATTAACTCAGAAGAAACAAGAAATAAGTGTTGTCAAGCCGAGGTCAATATACTTTTCATAAACATATAATATTTATTGTATTGTGTTTTGTATTAAATATTAATTCTTGTACCTGGAAAATCGGTTTTATCGGAGCCATGTGACATAGTCTTCCGATGTCAATGATTTTCAGTACAAACGTTCAATTCTTAATAATTGAATAGAGAATCGACACCCACCACCTCTTCGTCGATTTTAAAGCCGCCTTCTACAGCACGAATAGGAGCTGTTTTTACGCCGCTATATCTGAACTTGGTATCCCCGAAAAACTTATACGGTTGTGTAAACTGACGTTGAGCAACACTAAAAGCTCCGTCAGGATCGGGAAGGACCTTTCCGAGCCGTTTGATACCAAACGAGGTTTCAGACAGGATAATTCCTTATCATATGAGTTTTTTAACTTATTGCCGGAGAAAATAAAACGAGCTGCAGAGCTAAATGGAGAAGGTACAATCTTCTACAAGAGTGTCAGCTATCCTCGTACGCTGATGATATTGACATTATTGGCCTCAACAACCGCGTCGTGTGTTCTGCTTTCTCTGGTAGTGAACGAGGACAGGACGAAATATCTCCTGTCACCACACAAACAGTCATCATACTTGGCTCCCACGTCACTGTTGAGAGTCATAACTTTGAAGTCGTATATAACTTCCTATATCTTGGAACCAGTATTAACACCAATAATAATGCCAATCCAACGCAGAATCAATCTTGCCAACAAATGCTACTTTGGACTGAGTAGGTAATTGAAAACTAAAGTCCTCTCTCGACGAACAAAGACCAAACTCTACAAGTCACTCATCCTACCAGTCCTACTATATGGCGCAAGAGCATGGACGATGTCAATATCTGATGAGAAAGCCTTGGGAGTCTTCGAGAGAAAAGTTTTGCGAGCGCATTGGCAATGGCGAATTCCGCAGACGACGGAATGATGAGCTGTACGAGCTACGATGATATTGACATAGTTCAACGAATGAAGAGACTGCGGCTATGCTGGCTAGGTCATGTCGTCCGAAACTGGCATCATTTCTATTGCTGCTGATTTTTGTTACTTAGATTTTACGGGTGGTCTTGCTCCTGTAGGGCTCCATACCATGACAGTTGCTTGGTTTATTTATCGTACTTATACAGCCAAAATTCGTCCCCAATAACGACTTTTACTAAAGTTGTTAGACTGACCATTTTCGAATTTGTTTACGAAAAATTTAGTAAAAAGCACTGGAGCCTCTTTTAGGCCTCATTTAAAATTCATGGTACCCATCGAGCAGATTTCTTCGTGTATGCCAGATGATTACTTAGTATTCACGATACAGACATGGGATTTAAGGCCAATTCATTAGAAATCCTTTCTTGTATCATTCGTGGGTCTTCGTCAATTTTGGACTACACCATAGCTACAATGACGCCATAAGTGGAAGATTTTGGTCGAATTTCTCGGAGCTCGTCCTCTACGGAAAATGTTCGGCCTGTAATCTTCGAAACCACTTAGAAATAGTCTCTAAAGACGCTGCAATCGTTCCACGTGCAATTTGGCATTCACTGAATACCAGGTGTGTTAGTTGAAATTTGCCGGTTTTTTCGATAAAGAAAACACTTAATTTTCAGAGGAATCTCAAAATGCTTTTATTCAAAGCATTGACTATTGGTTTCTACACATTTCGCTCATCTCTCAGGCAAATTATGGATACCATTCCAAAAAAACTTTTTCTCTTTCGAGGCAAACCATTCGACGAGCCATTTTTCGACATATTCAAAATTAGCGAAGCATTGCTCTGCAAGGGAGTGTCCCATCGATACGAAAAGGTGATAGTCGGACGGGGCGAGGTCTGGAGAGTACGGCGTGTGCGATAATATTTCCCAATTAAGTGTTTTTAATGTGTCTTTCACCAGTTTAGCGGTATGAGACAGCGCGTTGTCATGTTGCAAGATAACTTTGCCATGTCTTCGGGCCCATTCCGACCATTTTCGATCAACGCATGATTTAAATTGATCATTTGTTGTCGGTAGCGATCCGTGTTCACCGTTTCACCAGGTTTTAACAACTCGTAGTACACCACACCACACTGGTCCCACCAAACACAGAGCATTGTCTTACGGCCAAAGCGATTTCGCGTTGCAGTCGATGGGTCAGCTTCACCAGGGGAAATCCAAGATTTTTTTCGCTTCGGGTTCTCAAAATTAATTTCTTTTTTCGTACCCCGTGACAATTCGATGCAGAAAAGATTTCCTTTCGAATCGTCGAAGCAGCATTTCACAAACGGTTTTTCGATTTTCCATTTGTCTATCGTTCAGCTGGTGTGGCACCCATTTTCCATACTTCTGGATCTTTCCTATGGCTTTTAAACGTTGACAAATTGCTCCTCGAGTCACATGTAGTGTTTCTGCCAATTTTTGTTGCGATTGGGTTGGATCAACATCAAATAACGCCTGCAATTCCCGGTCTTCAAACTTTTTCGCTGCACCAGGATGTTCATTGTCTGTCAAATCGAAATCTCCACTTTTAAATTGACGAAACCATGTCTCACATGCTCTAATCACTGGAGCATGTTCACCATAAGTTTCTACCAGCAACCGGTGAGCTTCAGCTGTTTTTTTCTTTTGATGAAATAAGAAAAGCCAAGAATGCCGCAAATGCGATTTACTTGGAACGAAACTCGACATATTCACTGCGGTAAACAAATATGACGCTATTATTTTGGCGGAATGTGACTTGCGTATTTTTGTAGGTTAATGTCAATAGAAAAAAATTACATGCCTACATGCCAAATCATAGAAATTTATACATATTGCCAGCGATATCTACTAGTAAAACCGGCAACCTTCAACAAACACACCTGGTATTTGGATTGGCTGTAAATTACGCCGAAACCCTAAGGGAATCACATTGCGAATTTCGGTTTGTATTGTTGATGGAATTTCGTCGGATCTATCCTCAGCTATCTTCCGTTTTCTCATCTCCACTTTAGCCGATCATTCTAAAATTTGAAAGGAAGACTAATAAAGTAATTACAAAGGATTTGGTATTTTTAGATTTATTATACTTGTGATTTGTTATACTTTTATATATATATATATATAATACCGTATTTCATGCTTGTAGATGTTTTGTTCCGATGTTTCCAATTTCGAGAATTTTCATTACTAATGCGCAATTCAAAATAAATATTTTCCGAAATTTTCTATGTTAGCCGGCCCAGGGTTCAAATTCATGACCCTACGAATAGAAGTGCGCATTGCTAATCAATCAGCTAAGCCATTTAAATAATAAAAATATGCCAAAATTTTAAATAAAATTACTTAACGGATGATCCGTCAAAGGGCTGCCCATAAATATATGCAAAGAGGTTCATATAAACACAGCCACATATTTACAAACAAATACTTTTATTAACAACATTTCTTAGACTTGCATTCAAGTACATATAACAGTTTGTAAATACTTGTGCACGCATGTCGTAGCAAGGCAAGTGAGAGAGTGAGACATTGATTAATTGAATGCAGCAGCCGAAAAAAATGGAAATGTTGCCACAACAAATATAAACGATGAATGCGCACGATTTCGTTGTAATGCCAGATAAAAAAAAAATGCACTAACAATAAAAATACCGTCAAATAAAAATACACATACATAGATACTTTTCGATGTACCTATGTATGCACAAATGCACTGTATAGCGGTATAAATATAATTATATAAAATAAATAATGTAGGCTTTATCAGTGAACAATTACCACATTGCTGGTGAATTTTTCATTCGTTGTTATTGTTTACAAACGTTTTGTTTTATTTTAATTTATATATATATATACATATATATATATTTTTTTTTTTTTTGCTACAACAGTGTTGATGGAACTACTCACGCTGCTGGCTGCCTACCCACATTTAACTCACAAGACAAGCATTTTGATTGTAACTCACCTAACTTTTTTTGGCAAATTTCAGTTTTATTTTTCCTAAGAGTGCGGCGTCGCATCTAAAATTGTAGTCTCTGATTTTTATTTTTTTTTTTTTATTTTTTTTGCAATCGTTAAAATTGAAAGTGCCAAAAATTGTGGCGAAGCGTTTTTATCATCATTTTTATTGGAATTCATTTTTCCAAACCCTCAAGCTGCTCATGATTTTGCCAACTTATCACGATCTTTTTAAATGTTTCGTTTTGTTTTATTTTACACTCTAAAGTATGTGCCATTATGCGCCTGTGTGCGTTGATGTGCCATCTTATTAACGTCAAATTAGGACTACACCCAAAGAGAAATATTCATGTGGGTGCTTTAAGTGAATGGAATATTTTTTTTTTTTCATATAAGTATGTAAATATATGCGTTACAGTAGATAGCAAAAAATTTAATTATAAAAAAATGAAATTAAAATAGAAATATTATTCATGCACGTATGAAATGTCGATAGTGAAGAGTTCGTAGAATTAAATATCAAAATGTGAAGCGGAGGTTGCTAAACTTATTGACAAAATCACATGTGGTACTCCAAAAAGGGCATCTTGTATCTGCTTTTGTGTGTTACATTGATAAATCAGTTCCTCCAACTGCTCACAGCGGAGATCATGATTTCTTCTGACAAACATCGCAAACAACGACTAATTCGGGCAATAAAGAGGTCACTTGAAATCGCATCATCTTTAGGAAGTAATATTGTAATATGTTACCCTCAAACTCTATTAAGTATCTCGGTGTAATCATTGATGAAAAACTTATCTTGTGGGGGCATGTTGAAAGAAGGGCCAGTAAAGTGCTTAGAATTTGGAATACCTACGGAGAAGCTATTGCGCTAAAATGGGAGCTACGACCCCATAAGGTCCATTGACTTTACACAAATGTCGTGTTCAACACTAGTGTAATGAGAGACATTAAGAAAAGTGGCGTATTAAACCTTTGAAACAGGTTCAAAGTACCGGTACAGTTGGTATTGCAGGCGCGATGAGGACTACCACAACAAAGTCTATAGAAGTCGTCCTTGGCATTAAGAAAATTAATATACAAACTATGCATGGTGCAGGGCTAAAAGCTAGCCGCCTAAATGTTCGAAAAATTTTGGTCCAGTCTCTTAATTTTGAAGGACATAGTAGCATTCAGAAAGTTATATCTGAACTCAGGTTAAACCTGCCGCCGGGTAGATACCATCTTCGCCAGCAAGGAAGAAAGGCAACGCAACCACATCGCAAACAGTCAAGATATCCATATCTATACTGATGGGTCTCAATATGAGGGAGGCATAGGAGGAGGGTACTTCTGTGACCACCCTAATAAGCAAGGTAGCTTGAAACTTAATGACTACTACTATGTATCATATTCAAAGCAAAGATAGTGGAAATTACTCAAGCTGTCAAATGAGCAACTGCTTTAATGGGAAAATCTATTATGTTTCTAGTAGTCAGCCAAACCGCCATTAATTGCATCAACATAAAGTCCAAACGCGTAAGAATAAGCAAAGAGGCAATTAATACACTATCACCGGAAAACATAATGAATATAATTTGGATCCCGGCCACATGAATGTAGAAGGCAATGAAAAGAAAGAAGATGACGAAATGCTGGAGTAATACCTTTGCGAGTATCCGGACTTTAGCCTTCACAACTTTCACGGTGCCCCCAGATCCAATTAAAGAAATTAAAAAAGTAGTTGGTTTAAATGGGGGAGCACAATGAGCCTATGATATAGTCCCACGGCCCCACCTAGCCGCTTGCGATCAGGTCCTTAACTGTGCCTTAACTACTGAACTATTTATAGAAGGCGGCAAAGAAGAAAGAAAGAATCGCTCTTACCAACAGGGGCTACTTTGGCTACATAGGCAACTAAAAATTCAAGTTCTCTCTAGACGAACGAAAATCAAACTCTATAAGTCGCTTATCGTTCCCGTCCTACTATATGGTGCGGAGGCATGGACGATGACAACGTCTGATGAGTTGGCGTTAGGAGTTTTCGAGAGAAAGGTTTTGAGTAAGATTTATATTTTTTTTTAAGATCTACGAGTTGGGAAAGGCGAAAACCGCAGCCGATGGAATGATGAACGGTATGAGATATACGGCCAGTTACGCTGGCTAGGTCATGTGGTTCGGATGGATACGAATACTCTAGCTTGGAATACCAGCTGGTAGAAGCAAAGGAAGAGGAAGACTCCGTTGGAAAGATCATGTAGAGAAGGACCTGGATGTACTTGATGAATGGCGCAATGTTCGGCTATAATCCAATAAGCGGTGTCTACGCCAGTAAAGAATAAAGAACTGAACTGTGGCAAAGCGTATGCGTCCGCTTCTTTAGAAAACTGGGTAGAATGCACGCCTGATAATTGGAACCTAAGAGTGCTCAATACAATTCACAAAAAGTGGGATAACCCTCCTCAACATCGCATATAGTCAGCGAACTGATTGGAAAAACGGTTCAGTGTGGTTTTAGATCCGGCAAGTGTGCCATTGATCAGATATTCAGTATTTGCAAATAATGAGGAACTGACTTCATTTGGTGACTCCAAATTGTGTGAGACAGTGGAGAGAAGAAATGATTGTCGCGCTATTTTTAACTTAGCTATATTCGCATCAGGGGTGCTTACGCCAATGAAGAAGAGAAAGAAGTTCACATAAAGTAGCCATTCGATTACATTATATGGATTTAAGTTCTCAAAAGCAATCAATAATCTTGAGGACAGAATAGATATTCGGAATGCGTAAATAAATCAACGTTTCAGTTATTTCTGCGGTCAAGAAAAAATTTCATACCCAGCCCAGCAGCTCATAGTGGATGATTCCTTGACAATCCCACTGGTGATACGTTTCAGAAATGTGTCGATTTTATTACAATTGAGGGATTCGCTGTTGGAAATTCGGACCATGAGATTTTTTCTCGTTAGCTCATATATGTGTATCCAGCCTTTTGCAAATTGTTCCAAACTATTTTTAGTGCAATGTTTAGCTCCTAGACAATGGAAACAGTAGTCGCATGATGATCAGACTCATCGATCTATGTTATGTTATCGACATTTTCGACAATTGGATTTCTACACCGTCGAGCATCTTTTACATCAAAATTACCGGAATGAAATCCGGAACTTTCTAACGCCAACTAGTGTAATCCAATCGCAATTATGCTTTTTTACTGGACTGCTGGCTTATATCTTAGAAGAAAAATTGTTGATTATTTAAAAATTCTCTATTGGTTGAAGATGTAAAGACACAAAAATCAGCGGAGAAGCTTTATCAAAACTTGCTCAAGCTTAAGTAAGCAGTTATGCAGTTATGTATAAAAAGCTTTAAAAAAATAATGGAATATTGTATCATGTAGCATACATCAAAATTAACAATCGATGTAACAAAATTATTAAAATAAACACAACCACTATCTGCCACACATCAATAAATGTCACGCAACATAATATTTCTAAATGTTGAAAATCTCCTTTCGATTGCAACTAAAAAGAGTTACACAATAGCCTACATAAAGGAAATTAAAAGCCGCATTCAAAAAAACTATTGTGCTTAGACGAATGCATTTGCCAGAAGACAACCAGACGGGTTAAACGTCATTTAAGCAGACAAACAACCGCGATTGCCGTCAAAGACAAAAGCGACAGCCAGCGAACGTAACCGATAAGCAAAACAAACAAATAAACATGCAAGCAAATAGCAGACGCAATAAATTCACTTTTTATTTTATCACCCCAAAATGCAACGCGACAAATGCCAGGAATTTGAAGATGCGCCGCAGCCGCAATGAGTAAAACGAAAACCACGAAGAGGTGACGCCATGCGATTGGCCGTTTGGCAACGCAAGCCCGCGTAATGGGACAAAATAAAATTTGAAATTTTCGTTGCATAGAAACTGCAAAAACAAAAATTACAAGAATGCAGCAATAAGCGCAGAAGGAATGCGCAGAAAACTGCAGCTTGGTAGCACGAAATTTTGGCGATTTGCCGTCTGGGAGGTGGGCATGCCATTACACATATGTATGCACACATAACATATACATATGTATATTAATGTAAAGGTGTGCGTAGAATTATTTTTAAAAATTTGCCACGAAATTTTAAGGCGTGGAAAATTGCCAACAAAAAGAGTTTGTTTTTAAATATTAAATAAAAATGGATATGTACATACTTTTGAAATAATTATTTGGCATTAAAACTTTTTCTTACTATATTTACCTAATACTGATACATACATATATGTATGTATATTCATATTTTTTTCTTACAAGCAAATTGAGTGGGGTTACTCTCACGTATTGATGTACTCTTAATATTTTCAAAAATTATTATAAAAACTAATCTGTATAGTTTTTGGCTCGTGAAAGTCTTGATAAATAACACATACCCTAATATACGCACACACTTCAGCCGCAGTGACGCCTTGCAAACAACTCTTAATCCCAAGCAAGCAATAGGCGGACCAATAGACAGTTATGCAGGTAAGCTGGTAAGCAGGTAAGCAGCAGGCATGCAGGCGAGCAGTGATTGTAATATGCACCGCCAACATTTTGAAAAATTAGCTTCAAACTCTGCTACTGCTTGTAGTGTTGGCACCGTTGGCGGCTGCCAAACCGCTACAACTAGTTGCTCATCTCATGCCAGCCTGCCTGCGCAATCCAATGACGCGGCACATAGTCACCGCATGACATACTGGCATATATTCGTTGCTGCTACGTCAATTGTGCATAAGCAACTCACGATGGAGTAGTAAAATAAGTAAGAAGAAATAACCAACAACAAATTACAATCGAAATAAATGGAAAATGTTAAGGAAAATCCCTACAGATTTATGCGCGCTGATAAGAGCGATTACCGCAAATGTTACTCATACCGCACGGTGCACCGACACACTAACAAACCGCTTTTGGCCCATCATTGTGCAGTTTTACGTGTCTAAAAGCTTAAATCGTGTCTGTAGCTGCATCTTCCAATGTTTGTCAACAGCAGCAGCTACATTTTGTTTTTTCTTTTACCAACAAATTTTTAAGTAAGCATCATTACTATTGTAAATATGTATACCGTGGATATTCTTTGTGGTATGTTGTTTGCGCGACTGTTCATAAATACATAATTTCCATGTCCTACTCAGCGCAGAAAAAAATTAAGAAAAATAAATAAAAATTTAATATACACTTCACTTTGGACAAGTTTAGAAAAGTTACTAATCGCAGATTGCGCATGCGCGATTTTTCATTTTATATTCGTACTTTCAAATGCAGTTTTTTATAGTTTTCTTTTATTATTATTTTATTTATTTTTATCTTGCTTTAATTTTTATGTCTCAACACTGCATTGTATGCATCTGTGTTTATGCGTTTGTATCTAAAGTTTATGCATTTTTTGCCTACTTCAGCCGGAATGATTATTAAATTTGCTATTTATTACTATTTATTATGAGCAAAGTGGTTGTCATTGACGGTATTTTCATAATGTGTAAATGATTTTACGTCTTTTTTGTTTAAGAGTATTTAACGGATTCCCAGTTCTTAAACTGCATTCTACAGATATATAAAGTTGGTAGATTGAATGGATAAAGTGCACAAGTGTAGCGAGCTAAACTACAGTGGTTGTTAAAAATTCGAAATTGCATTGGTGGCTTAATGGAAACCCCAAACTGAGAACTTTATATAAAGCCTCCCATATCAAGACCAGTTACATGACAGCAGATTTGCTGCTGATCCTCAAACAATTTCAGTATTTTTTGTTATTTGAGCAATAAAATTTTTAATCGTAAATTTTTGTATTTTTTCTGAAAATTGATGTTTTTAAGACACAATAAAACTGATAAAATATTTGATTTTATATTTCATGCGCGATCTGTTCAAAAAGTGTCGAGATTTTTATATTTCCGCGTGTTATTTTTCCTTTGTTGTCATTCATGTTGTATTGGAATTTTCGATGCTTAAGGGGTTACATATGTCCAGCAGCACCAAAAATGCGCTAAAACAAAAACTGTTTTCAGAAGGGATAACAATAGAAATAAATATAAAGAAATTTTATACAATGTTTATTGGTACTTAAAGTTTATAAAAAAATGTACGTGACCCAAAGTACAATGAAAAAAAAGTTGCTCCACGGTCTGCATCATTTATCCTTGGAATGTTGATGGATCTGTAAAAATAAAAAAAATTCTTGTAAAATGAAGTTGTAGTTATAGTCTGTCGAGCCGAATTTTTTAATTTCGAAAAATTTTCCAATTTACGGAATTTAGAAAAAACGTATACGTTTTACGTCATAAATGTCACACTTTAATTATGTTCATAAAATTTTTTAATAAAAATATCGAAAATACGGCTCGACAGACTATAGAGAAAACATTTTCGAATATTTTAAAAAAAATCACATCAAAAAATGTTAAAAACTGTATGAGTTATCATGCAGACCGTGCCGGGAAAAGTAGTTTCGAGAAAAACGCGTTTAAACTTTCATGTGCCTCAAACGAAGGACAGCTACCTGTGTGCATTAAACTCTCGTCGGGCGGTCTGATTTTCTACCATAACTTTGTATCTATGGGGAATTTTTACAATCGACTTTCACAGAAATACGCCTAAAACTATAAAGAATAATAACCTATAAAAAAAAAAATCGATTTTTTGAAAATTCTGGACGTATGTAACCCCTTAATTTTGCTGACAAGTCCGGTAAGTTTAATTGTTCAATTAATTTTTTTTTTTTGGGTTACGGCAGGAAACCAATAGTTTAGTATTTCATTCGGAAGTGTTTGCATCAATTTTAGTGGAATGTGAAAATTTTGCTTCGATTATAAGGTTCGACTCATCATTATTATTCGGCTGAAAACAGCTGCCCCTAGAGGGCTGCCTTTTTTTAATCAAAAACATAAGCTTAAGAAGATTTATACATCTGAAAAAAAACGAGGCAGTGACTGAAAAATGTTAAATAAAGTATTTTAAGTGCTTTGGGAATTTGAGAAAGTTTGATACAAGTTTATAATCTTTCACGATAGTAAAACAGATAATCACAACAAAATATATAATGGTTTAGTAAAAAAGCAATCCATTATGAATAACAATAGATGGATTTAATGATCTGTATCTCTGTATAAAAAATTATCAAAAAATATTTATTAACTTGAAGAGTTAAAGTTAAGACCTAAAGATTACATCAAAAATTAATGGTATTATGAAAAATAAACAATAGAAAAAGTTCGTTAAATTATCTTTAAAAGTGGTCAGCTAACATAGTTTGTCGTCTGTAACTTCGCCACTATTAAGGGGTTATATCCACTTGCAAAACAAAATAAGTATTTTTCTTTGTTAATTTTTTTAGAGGTATTTTATTCTATAAGTTAATAGAAAAATGGTAATAGACAGAATTTAATATAGTTTAACAATAAACGATTAAATTTAAAAAATGTTGCAACTCCTTTTTCCTCCTGTCGACGATCTCCAGAAGGGCCTCCAAAAAAAGATGTCTGGCGGTGAGTAAGATATTTTTGCTTCAAATTATCTGAAACCTGAAAACTAAAAAAAAAATAGTATTATAATGGTTTAATACAGGTAATGAATTTCGTCTAATGAAATTATTGTCAAAAATTTTGTTACTTCGATAAGTACCTAAATAATATATCTTAGAAAGTCGTGTGAAAATTTTAAGCCGATCGGTTCTGCCGTTTCATAGAAATTCTCCTCATCGATTCTGAAAACAACGTTTCTTCTTCTATGACTTTCGTACAATGTAAAATGATCATGAAAAGCGCAAAAACTAGGTATTTTTAACAACTTCCAATATTTTGCAACTTATTGCTTTCAGTTTCCTTCAAAACTTATTTGTTAAGATTTCAAAAACACACCTTTAAGCTTACAGTTATCTAACAAGTAGGCAATCTCAAAATTATTCCATACATAACTGTAAGCATTTACCAATGTACCACACATACAACTGACACAAATTAAGCTCGTAACTGCATTTTGATATCGGAAGCATTCGATTAATGCGAAAATACATTTTCATAGCCTTTTATGTAAAAAATTACAATTAAGTGTACCACTTCAAGCTCATTGTGCTGCTATTAGCTACTCATAAAAAATACAATTGACGTCTTCTAGTTAAGAGTGTAATAAAAAACAGTATTAAATTTAGTTTTGTTTTTTTTTTTTTATTTGTCAACGTTCTCAATAGGTTGTTAATTATCTGTGAGTGCCTGTTAAAGATCAGCATTTGGCTATGATGTATTTTAAATCAAATTATTGTCGAACAATGTAATAAAAAATGAGCTCATTTGGTAATAAAAATTGTTTTAAATTATTATGGATATTTATGAATATAAAAAAAAATGAAAAACTATAAGAGAAAACTTAAAGGATTGTGTTAAGAAAGAATTAAACTAGATTGTTTGAAAAAATAAAATAAAATGAATTGTTAAGAACTTTTCTATTTATTAATTGTCATCAAGCATCACAACCGAAATATTTAAAACTGTGTTGGGAAGTTTATTTAAAATAAAAAATAAGATTAATTTTTTATAAAATTTTAGTGATCTTTAAATGCATTTTTCTTTTAAAATCGATTGGTACGTTCTCTATTTAGGCTGAACGGCGAAAACGTATTTCGAGTTTGTTGCTTAAGTCTTTCGTTTGATAGTAATTTTTATGTACATATAATAGTTATTTTAGGAAGGCTATACAACTTTTCTTGAACAAATAATTAATTTTTAAAAACCAAAATTACATAAATCTGCTTTATTGAATTTCTAAAAGCAATATTCAGCTTAATGCCACTTGTCATTAATTCCGCTTAAATTCTTTCACGCTTCCAGACATTTGATTTGCCCTCAGGTCAAATGTAATTTATTCAAAAATCATTGTCATTTAATTATTCTTTGACATTCCACTAATGGACAAGCAAGAGTTAAATGGATATTTGTCTTGTTGGCGCACTTATTGAATGTTGTCAATAATTTTGAAAACTTCAAAAAGGCAGAAAAGTTACTTAAGCAAACAAATATGTTGTAGACTTTTCAGTTAATTTGATTTTTTTAAGTGCCTCAATAAATTACAAACGGATTTTTATTCATTATATAATAAATCATACATAATGTATAATTTTCCACAACCAACTACACACCAAGTGACAAGGCACTCCCAGCAATTTTGCGCGCCTTCAATAAAACATCCGCCAAAGTACTCATAATAGCAACACGGACGCACTTCAAAGAATTTTAATGCGCCACCAACAAATTGGAATTATTACAGATGGCATGTGTGTAGTGATGTGTAAAAATACGAGTATAAATTCTTAAACTAAAGAAAATCTAATAATATGTCATGACAAACACTTATGACAGCAGAGTAATGAAAAAATCTTCTGAAAAATGTTTATTTATATTTACAACTGTATGAGGGAGCGTATTGAAGTGATGGCGTTGCTAATGAATGTAATTAAAGTATTGCCAAATGTATCTCTTATGCAGCTTTATTAGTTGTTGACCTTCCGCGGGAGCACCGTTGTGCCAACAAGTAATTTGACTTGCAAAAATATGCAAAATATATGACGATTCTTAATTAAAATGTGCATAAATTTTTAAATTTCATTACAAAAGTAATTACATATAATTAATATTTCTATGCTTCTTCATTGATGGGTTGTCGGTCATATGAAAAGACATATGGAGTACCGATAATTTAAACAGGGTGCTTCAAGAGAGGTAGGTAAAAGGTAAAACGCAACACTAAGAAGGTGGGCTTGAAGTCGATTAAGTGGTTATAAAGCGACCATCAAAACCTAGCTACATATATTCATATATTACCAAATGTCATTCGCATGTCATAGTTGGTAATTGTAGAGATGAACTTGATTAAAACTAAATTTCTATAAAGAAAAATGTTATTCAAATATTATACTCGTTGGTGCACCCTTTATGCGAACATACTGGTAAATATATTCGATTACACATTAATTTGCGCCGCAAGCGAGAAGAATTTGTCATTCCCTTAGCACTTATTGCATCCTGTTGCACTGGAGCTACAAAACTGGTTGGGATCTGCAGCATGTTTTGTTCGAACAACTTGCTTGGTATTTAGCATAAAAGGTTAACAAGTCACTCCCAAACGACCTCTGCGCACTGCCCGACAAATATTATTGACAGTCAACCACAAACAAAAAAAAAACAAAAAACACTCACGACTTGTTCTAACTGAGACGAGCAAAAGTATAAAGAAGAATATGCTACAAAACAATACAAAGATGCGGCTGCAGATGAAATAAACTCGAAGAAGCCAATAGTGAATTGAGTTAAAAATAAATATATGAACAAAGACTAAAAAAGTTATATTTAATATTCTTTGGCATTCTTTACTATTTGCCTGGCACATTTGCAATACCGGCTATAAAACAATAACAAATACTTGACGACCGCAAAGTGGCTCATTAACATTACTGATTGCACGCATTTGCCAACACTTTACGAAAGACAACAAATAACAACACCAACAAAAGCAACATTGTAGCAACTTAAAATTAAGATTAAAAAAAGAAGCAAAGAAGAAAACACAAAAATAATAGAAAAAAAACGTATATTGAAACACTGCAATAAAGCGTGGGGAGTCTGCCTGCCTGGCTGACTGGAGTTTGCTTCAAAAAATTGGCTTTGTTGTTGTTGTCGTGAAATTTATTACGAAAATGTACGAGTAGTTTTGTATGCATCTGCGATAAAAACACAATTAGTCACACCATCGCACAACCACTGAGTATTGGGCGAATGAGTGAGTGTTGAGTCAAGTCAATCCCAGGTAAGATGAAGTCGAAGTCGACTTCGGGACAAAATACTTCACTACTTCAAGCCTTCATAGAGACTAAAAGTACCAGATACTTGTATATGTATGTGTGTTTGCTTATACATATGTGTGCTCATGGCTTGCATGCGCATTCGAAATCAATGCGAAAATGCAAATTCTACAAGATTTTCTACAATTATACATGTACACAGATATATGTAAATATACTTGTGAACATGTACATATGGTACATTGTATATTTTTCTTTGTGGCGTGTTGCATGTGCAACATTTTGAATTAGTTGCTGCTATTGCTGTTGGATTTCATTTGTAATTTTTAGTTTATTTTTGATTCTATTTTGTTTTTTATTTATTTTTTTTTTTTTGTTGAAATTTTCTCTGTTTTACTATTTTTAATTTATTTTTTTTTTAATTTAGTCTTGTTGTTGGTTTGGTATGTTCCCAGTGCTGTTTTTCAATTTGCTCGTTTTTGCAGACAAGAAAAATTCTCACGTTGCATATTTGAATGGGTGAACTGTATACAAATACTTATCTACTTACACAAATGCATAGATATAAAATTTTTGCTTTCTTTTTTTTTTATTATTATTCGTAATTTTTTTTCTTTGAAATCAGCAAAAATTTCCGAAATGGAAAATTGTTTTACGAGCTATGCATCTGCAGCCGTTAACCTTTTGTTTAAAGTTTTTAAATTATCTTCAATTTATAGACAATTTCAATTGTTTGAGCAGGTTTTTGCATTCCTTACTAGAATTATTATGAGGTCACCACTTCTCTTTCAAGACAGAGTCTGTCGATTTTTCGATCGTTTATTCGGAATAGTGAGGCTGAAGAAAAAAATCGCATTCGGGATTCGGCTCAAACTTCACGGTCGACGTTCATAACCTTGAAGTCGTAGATAATTTCCTTCTCTTCCGTCCGGTTGTGGTCGCAAATAAGCGATATATCACAAGATGTTGCTTTAATGAATGCGATGTTAACGATAGTACTCCACAGCGGAGTCGCGCTCCCTCTCATTCGGGGCTGCTGTCTCTTTTCCATTGGAACTCGTTTCTACGTAGTGGGTCTCAAATCTAGCGCAAAATATCGCTACGCGAGACGCTTGTTTCCATACTAATTCCCACTAGTAGTCACAATTCTGCTGTACAAGCGCTGCAGTAAGACTTCAGGGAAGTCGTAAGCCTAATATAATATTAGGGAATGTCTTCTCTAAGGCTTCCTTCCTCACACCTAACACAAAGCTTGCTCACGTTTCTCGGGTATACGGTGAGTACAAAAAAGTAAGATTTGGGTACAGGCTTGCAAATGTAATTGTTACAAAAACACACCATAAAAAGGATCACAATTTATTCCAATAGTGTAGAATTGCAATGACAATGATAAACAGCATCAAAATCAGAATGGGTAATCAAGTTGCATGACCTAATAAATAACATCAATACTGGTTCCCTAATATTCAACTTTTAAACTGAAAAACTATATTAAAAGGTTGCTGAGCCTCCGCAGTCTTTCACTTTGACATTAGTTTTTTTTAATCATAATGTTTACCTTTGTTTTTTAGAATTGAGTTTTTGTAATCTGAATTAACCGAAGGTCTCATTTTGAAATTCGCTTAAAGCTGGAAAATTACTATATAACGCTCAAAAAGTTTTTTAATTTTGAAATATTTATTTCTTAGTTGAAAACATTACCACATGTATGGGGTGTGTAACTTGGATGGCTTAGCAAACATTTTCCAAAATGTAGGCAATAGTTTGTCATCAAAATGTTTCCCTTACATTGCAATAGATTGCCTACATTTAGGGTTATAAACACGAGAATTTGATATCAGCGCGTTTGGCGATTTGATTACGTACTTCAAACATATTAATTGTATTGGATAATTTTTTGTCAATCTAAAAAAAATGATCAAAAACTTTATTTTCATACAATAACAAATTCCACATTAATTTCGCATTTTATTCAGATGAAATTAAAAATTGCGCTATTAAAATTATTATAATAAAAAAATCAGTACCGCTGTTTACATTTATTACTTCATCCGGTTTTCAAGGAGGATTACTATCTTTATAAGTCTAAATATTTACGTGCACATCATTTACGATGCGGATTTGTAATAGCATAAAATTTAGCCTCCGGTAGATTCTTCAAGATTTTTTAGGATTTTAATGATTTCTATTATAATTAGATCCGGTTGCGCAGTATATTTAGAATTGACACGAAATGAAGATTACAAGAAAAATAAGTAATTTTCCAGTTATTAAAATGCAAACAATATAAAATTAATATGTATAATAAACAAAATTTAATACTTCTAAAGCTATATAAGCATAATATTTAAAATTTAAGCGTGTAATTTATGCGTGTCAGACAAGTTGATACGAGTATTACCCAGTAGGTAAAATGTGAAACGAAATATCTTTCATTATTGGATTAAATCTTCAAATATACAATAATTAGAATTTCTATATAATCGTCACAAGTTTATATTTGCTACACAAAAATTTACGGTAGAACTTCTGTCGTTTATAGGATCTCACCCAATTTTTTAGCATTAAGACAGTTTTGCAGAAATCGAAACAAATGGCAGTCAGATGGTGCAAGATACAGGCCACATACATATGGTGGGTGTATCAAAACCTCCAACAAAGCTCCGTCAATATTTGCATGGTCATCAAAGATGTGTGTTATCTTTTCCGTTGATCAATACTGAATGCTCTTTTTGGAAAGCTTGTTGGAGGCTTATTAATTATTGAATATCTAGAAGTGACCGTTTCGTCATCTCATAATAGTCAATTCCCTTCCAAGCCCAATATTCAATCTGCATCACCTTGTTCGCCGTCAATTCTAGCATTGAAGTCTTTTCTGGAGGGTCATTGACATTTGACAATGATTTTTTCTTTTTTACATTATCGTAATGAGTAATTTCGATAATGGATAGCTTTTATTACATTTCAGAAGAGCTGCATTATTGCATTAATTCACGTGGCACCCCCAAACATCGAGCTTCTTTGAGTAGCCGGACTTTTTCAAATGATGGCATGACTTGTGGGTCTGTAGTTAACGAGCACAAGACGAAATATCTCTTGTCATCAAACAGACAGTCATCACATTCGCAACTCCGCTACCACATCACTGCTGATAGTCATAACTTTGAAGTTGTAGCTGATTTCGTTTATCTTGGGCCCAGTTTTAATACCAACAACAATGTCTGCCTGAAAATCCAACACTCTTGCCAACAGGTTCTACTTTGGATTGAGGGAGCAAACCAAACACTACAAGTCGCTCAACAATGCCGTCCTGCTACATAGTGAGCAGGCATGGACGATTACAACATCTGATGAGTCTAAGAGTCCGCATTTTGAACGACTGTTTGAGATAATCGGCGCCATAGTTCAGCGGATAAGGACATTGCGTCTACGCTGGCTAGATCATGTGGTCCGGATGGATAGGAATACTCCAGCTTTGAAAGTTTTCGATGCAGTACCGCGGTGGAAGCAGAAGAAGTACAAGACTTTCAAAAGGTGGGGAAGACCTGGTGGTACTTGGTATTTCCTATTGGAATCCTATTTATTAATTAAGCAAAATCGTATGAATTATATTGCAAATTTAGATCAAATTATACCCAGCAGCCGCTGTAGCCGAGTGATTAGCATTGCGTACTGCCATTTGAGGGCTCGGCAGTTAATGTCAACCCCTCCTAGTATATTTATTGATATTAAGGCTCCTCATAAAAAAACCTTCAGCCGTTCGGAGGCGGATTAGTATAAACTGTAGGTTCTTTCATAACAGCTTTGAAAACACTTTCAGCTCTGAAGCTCGTTGATCAAAGCTACGAACTAAAATTTGAGAGCAGCCAGTGTTGGGAAATTATAACTGAAGGTGTCGCTATAAGCGCTCATTTTGTTTTTGGTCCAATTCATATACGGTTTAATGAAAAATACTTCGTACAATAGATCTTCTACTAAATTTAGGTACTTACCAGTACCGTAATTTTTCAATGTCAGCTATTTTTTTTTCTTGAAATATATCACAATTTGATGTTCCTCAAATCAGTACCTGTTTAATAAGGTATTTAGTATTCATAAATGCAATTTTTCTCTATTTACACATTCATTTCAAATACACTGCACAAAAGTCACCCTACAGGGGGGCTATAATTCAAAATATGAAATACAAAAAAATATATATATAAATGCCGTAAAGCGTTAAAAATCTTAAACAAGAAGACATGGCCTTGGATATGCATCACTGAAACAGAATGTTGCATCTGTGGCAAAAGCGTTGTTCATGCATCAGGTGGTCTAGCAAAGAGACGCCGATTACTGCGTTGCTGCAAAGCCGATAAAATGTGGAAAGAAACAAAAGCAGGTGAACATTTAAATTGCTTGGCGTGAAAAATGGATAAAACGAACAAAACGCTCAGCAGGTACAGCAGCTTTACGCATGCGCACGCATACTTGGTTGAAAGCAGCTGAGTGGTAAAGCGGTTTAATGTGATTAATGTAGTTCATATTTTATATATTTGTATGCTTGTATGTTTGCAAATATATCACATTTTTTGCAGTAAAAGGCCAAATTAGGCTAATCACTATTACTTTCATGGGAAAAATAGTTTATTAATTCCAATTAGTTTGTATAAATTATTTTATAAAAAAAAAAAATACTAATTGAATACCATGTACATAATGGGTAATAAAAATCTTATTAAAATTAGCAAAAATTTCTTTGGAAATATATACATATGAACTTTTTTAATTAATTATGCATAAATAATTGATATATCCATTCATTTAAAATTAAATGGCAATTATTCTTCGTTTAACTTTTATTTTAGTTTTATGTCGCTGTTGCTGTTTTAACAATATATATCAAATATAAATATAATATATAATTTATTTCGAAATACAGGTCAAGTAAAAAGTCATCCATTACTTTTGCATTAAATGCCATTTATGTCAAATATGAGATTTCCTCGTTGAATTTAATATCATTATGCCACCCTCATAGAAACCCTTGTCCCTGTTGACATAAAACTGGGACAATGGATTTTCACATTCTTTTCTTGTGGCCAAGTTTTCACCACCCAAATTATTCGCCATAGACAGGAACAGATGATACCTAGTTGGTGCGAGGTCCGGACTATAGGGTGGATGTATAAGAACTCTCCAACCAAGCTCTCTGAGTTTCTGGCGATTCACTATCGATGTGTGTGGTGTGGCGTTGCTCTAATGGAACATAATTCATCCCCTATTGGCCAAAGCTGGGCGCTTCTGGGAGATTGCTTATTTCAGATGATGCAATCGCTGACAGTAAAAATCCACAAATTAAGAATTTGGTATGGGAGCAGCTCATAGGGGATGATTCCTTGCTAATCCCACTTAAACAACATGACCTTCCTGGCAGTCAATCCTAGCTTGGAGACAGTTTGTGCCCGCTCACTGCTCTCTGGCCGCGATGGTTTTCATTTCACGTTGCTGTAAGTGATCCACTTTCATCCCTAGTCACAATCCGCTCCAGAAATGTGTCGATTTTGTTACTGTTGTGCAGCGATTCGCAGTTGGAAATTCGGTCCATGAGATTTTTTCTTGTTAACCTAACTCTCCAGCATTTTTTAAGTGGTTCCAAGCTATTTTTTGTGCTATTTTTAGCTCCTGGATTATCGAAACAGTACTCTCATGATGGTCAGACTCGATGATTTCTACTTTTTTTTTATCGATTTTTTCGACAATTGGCCTTCTACATCGTGGAACACCTTTTACATCAAAATTATCGGAATGAAATCGACGAAACCAATATTGGGTACAATTGAATTTTACAGTATCAGGACCATAAGCCCCATTCACATTTTAGTTATAGAATTTATTTAGCACAAAATATCATCTTTCTAATGTCATCTAGTTTAGTCCAAGCGCTCTCACAGAAAGCAAGATACAGATCAGTAAAGCCAGTTGTTGCCAAAATAATAGATGTCTTTTTACTAGACCTAATATATAAAATTTAAATCAAAAATTTTTAGATTTCTAAAAATTTTCAATATTTATTTAATTGTCTTATTAAAATTAAAATTTATTTACTTTTTCATCAAATTCACCATTAACTATTGTAGGTTTTGTTTACCCAACTGCATCATCGCATGTACTTCGCCTCGTGTCAAGGTCCTTCATCCACAAACTAACCAATTGAAGTTAGCTCTCACGCTGATCATCAGTCAGCCAATGCACATTGTAGACAATACTGCTCTTTGACTTTCAAAATCATAAGTAAATATTAATTACGAGTCTTCAATTCTACATACATACATTATTTGAATTTAAATATTTATTTAAGGGCACACTGAGTAACATCTTCATTTTCTAATCATTTAACTTCAACTTCAAATTCATTAAGATAATTTATTTATTTGTATGTATATACACGTATGCATGTAAATATGTATGCATAAATCATAAGACATATTTATGTGTCTACTTGTGTAATTTGACTTACCACAATATAATTAGTTATGCTTATGCTAGTGGTTTGGCTTTTCAATTGGACTACACAAAGCATTTGTTAGTAACCGCAAATATTTTATTGAGTAAATAAATATTTTGAAAAACACGATTTCGCTTCATGTCGTGTGAAACAAGTGTTTGTATGAATTTTTATTTTATTATAACTTTAAATAGTAATATGTCGAGAGCAGAATTTTTATTTGATTGAAATAATTTATCTCTTATCTTTGCTTACCATACAGGACTCACGTAAATGACGCTTGATTTTTAAAAACCTATTAGTAGACAAGAGTCAAGTCAGAGTGAGATGGGGGGAGAGAGAGACGAGATAAAGATGCGTCACCTTCTTCTAACTTTCTTAATTTGTATAAACTGCTGTATAAAACTCAAAACAACCCAGAAAACGTTTCTCACAAAGGAAATCTTTGCATAGGGTTCCCGGGTTAAAAAAAAAAGAATATGCCACTTAAGATCAACTTATATTTAACAAAATTTATTCGTATGAAATAATGGGAAAATTTCTAAAAGAACAAACATTTACACATTTTAATGCCGATATTAATACCTTCCATGAACATGAAACAGTATATTAACTTTGATACAAAGTATGTAAGTATCAGAAGCAGAAGCGATTGACCCACACAATTTTAAGCCGATCGGTTCAGAACGTCGAGCTAAGTTGATTTGGCCATATCTGTCTTTCCGTCAGTTTGTACACAAACTAGTATCGCAGTTTTTGGAATATTTCAACCAAACTTGGTAAGCAGATGTATATTTATACTGTTTTGATTATTTGTCGGAACGGATCTCTATAACATATATTCCCTATACAACCGATTTGTTCAAATTTGAGACTTTGTATCAAAAAAGCATTTGAAAGCGCTATATTTGATATTTTCAAAACATGAAATAAAGTGTTTTCCAATACTCATAAGAGCTGTAATTTTGATATTCAAAGAAACTTCTAATTTAAAAGACCGACGGTTTCGTTGTTGTCTGGTACATAGCGCCGGCTTGTTGAAAGTAAACGTTGTCCAGATAAATATCATCTAATTCCGTCTATAAAAAATCATCTCTCTATAGCAAAAGTAAGATCTGCCGGACTCCAAACCGATTTTCAGTAATGAATTTTTGGTTTTCCGATCCTCAGATTTTTATGTTTTGTTTTTCTTTTGCCGCCGGACAATTTTTTCAGATTTGTCTTAGAATCTTCTATGAGAATAAGTTATTTTTACTCTCTAATTAATAAATATTCCCGGATAACCAGTGCAACCCTCTGAGTAAGTATCAAATGGTGTCCGCAATAACTCTGTATTGCTTCCAATTCATCGCTCATGTCGTGATTAAGTTGTGCAAAGCTTCTGGAAACTCAAAGACAACATCGTTAACTTCTGTCGAGAGCTCTTTATTTACCATATTCAGATTTCCGGGAAATTTGAGTAGCTTTGAAGGGCTCAAATTTCTAAGATTGTAGAAGCCTTGGGTGGACCTTGTTTAATAAGACGATATCCAGGAAGGCTAGAAGTTCCTTCTCCCATATTTTATGCGATTGCCATGCCTTAGGCAGAGCTAAGCTTCGAAATTCAAAAACTGCCTACCCTGATGATCTGCCTAAGATAGCAGACATGAAAGTAAATACTTTATTAAAATTTATAAGAGAATCGAAGTGAATAGACAGGGAAACAAATTTTTAGATTTACTCTGGGTTGAGCCTATTATTCTTCTTCATCGAATGCTACTTCTATCTTTCTGCCTCTGTAAAGAAGTATTCCATGAAACATCTGGAACGGCTGTAACGTATCAGTTTCCTGCGTACCGCCAGCGCAATAAAAACTACTTCAACAAAAGCTGTGGAAAGCATCCCCAACGTGAAGCCAATTAATACGTATGGTAAATGGTGTATGGAACACTGCTAACAGCTGTTAACTTAAAGCCTCAGACAACTGAAATTTTGAAAATTATATGAAAACACGGAGTAAATATACAGAACAGCCAAGGTGCAAACCATCTACTTTTTTCAGGCAGGTAAGAATGGACGGAAGGCCCGACTGTCCGTAATGACGAAGTTATTTAGATCTACTATTATATATAATGGCAGGTCTAACGGCGAGGCAGGACGGAATTAGTACCATCTTAATAGCAAAGATAGCTCATAATTCAATGGGAGAGAAAAGTAAGCAGCACTTGGGTCCCGACGCACACGGTTGGTGGAACTACATAGCTTACGCTTATACTACAGGTAAAGCTGTTAGACCTCAGATTTTTCAGCGCATTTAAATGTTGTCTCAAGTAATGGACCATGGCTGATGAGTTAAGGTTTTGGATCATTTTCAACGTATGATGCAAAAGGAAACTAAGCACAGCGAAACGCCATATCTTCCACTTTATCCCAAGCTCCAGCTCAGTTCCCGATCATCTCCTTTCAACCAAACAGTCTGAAAGCTCTTGGTGGAATTTAAACCGAAACAAAGTTTAAGATGGTCAAATTAAAAAAAAATTTTATATCACTATTATTGGCATTTACAACGGTTCAAGCAACTTTCTGCCGAGCTGCTGCTCTAATTTGTAGTGTGCGTTTGACCGTTTTTACAGCAACTGGAGGAGCCTATTCTAAGCTGTCTTTACTAAAAACTGAAATCCGCTTTGATTTTGATAGTTTGCGTCGCGCTAATTGCTTCAGATGTCACCCTCCCTCTCTTAAATATAAAGGGTGGTTAAATTTTCAAGGGCCGATGTTGGTTTTGAATAAAACACAGACTATTTAGGAAATTATTGAAATTTTATTTTATTATTATATATTGGTATTACTCAATTATGTATGTAACAAAATATCGGCCAAATGAGCGCCGCGACCTCGGCGGTACACCTCCATACGATGGTCCAAATTTTCGATGACGCTGAGGCATAATGGAGTTTCTATGCCGTTAATGTGCCGAATTATCTCATCCTTTAGCTCTTGAATTGTTGCTGGCTTATCGACGTACACCTTTTCTTTCAAATAACCCCAGAGAAAATAGTCCAACGGTGTCAAATCACATGATCTTGGGGGCCAATTGACATCGCCATTACGTGAGATAACACGGCCATTGAATTAGTTGCGCAAAAGAGCCATTGTTTCGTTAGCTGTGTGGCACCGTCCTGCTGAAACCACATATCGTCCACATCCATATCTTTCAATTGTGGCCATAAAAAATTCGTTATCATCTCACGATAGCGAACACCATTCACAGTAACTGCCTGACCGGCCTCATTTTGGAAAAAATACGGCCCGATGATGCCGCCAGCCCATAAACCGCACCAAACAGTCACTCTTTGTGGGTGCATTGGTTTTTCGACAATCACTCTTGGATTCTCATTCGCCCAAATGCGGCAATTCTGTTTATTGACGAATCCACTGAGGATGATTTTCTTCGAAAATTTTCATAATAAGTCTGGATAACTTTAACACGTTGTTTGATTGTGTATCTCTCCATGGTTCAAATTGAGTAAGTCTGAAATAGAGAAATGTCAAATTAAATTCGGAAAAAAACTTGGCGTTTAGGTGTGGTTCACATTCAACATCGGCCCTTACAATTTAACCACCCTTTATATACGTGTATAAGTAGACACTAATTTTCAAACAACTCTCTAGCCTTGCTATTTGGTTTCTTTTTCACCTTTTTTCTCGGCATAAACAGGCTACTCAACATGGACAGTGATAAATGAATAAAAATGATAATAATAAAGCAATTACATAAAAAATATAATTTAGTAAAATGTTAGTGTAGCATTTCAACAACTACTTAACATGAGCATAAAGCTCGCTGCGGTGCTACCACAAGTGATGAGCGAGCCCTTGGAAATGAAACGTCAAACGGTTAAAGAAATGTACAAAAGTTGTTAAACCACTAAAGACAAGAATGCCAAATAGACAAATAGACAAGAAGTGAAATAACAGAAATGAACATGATCTGCCACAGACAAATATATAATAAATCAGAAGCTCAGTGGAGTTGTGACTTTGTTTGTTGAGCGAAAAAATGAAGATGAAGAAAATTAAATAAACAAACATTAAGAAAAAGGTCACAGACATATTGGTATTGCCTGAGAAATCATAAAATTTATGAAATTCTTCAATTCATAAATTTTTCTTATTAAAGTTTAATTGGTTATAAACTTTTATGTTTTTAATTTTTTCATAATTAGTATTCCTCTCCTTCACTTATTTGACTGTTCCTACAATTAAATTTAGTTTTTTTAATGTACATTTTATTGTTATATATATATATATATAATTGCGGGGAGGGCCACAAAGCCGCCAATCAACCAACCAAACAACCAACCAAACAACCAACCTGACCCATTCACAATTTTCCCACGCTTCCTCTACACGCCACCGTACTGCACTTCGTCGGCAACACCATCATCAACAGTCTTCGCTTTGGTGGCATCTTCAATGGGTTGACGCTTAGCTTAGCGCAGCTTATCGAACAAACAAACACAGAGTGTGGCACTTTTTTTATCGCCGATAGCCCTGACATCAAATGGCACCTCGCACAAACACACTTACATACACGTACTTCAGCTTGGTTTCAAGAAAAGCGGAACTCTGTGGTCGTTGCATGTCCAATGCAACAAATAATAGACGTGAAAAAAAACATAGACAAAAAAACACTGTTAAGCTGTCAAAGCCGCACCGTGGCTCATCAATGATTGCTGATGATGGCAAAATGCCGATCCGCTCATTTCAATTGGGCAGGGTAAATTGTGTTTTTGTTGTTGTTGTATTTTTCATTCTTTTGTTTTTCGCCCAGCCATAAGTACATACCGATATATTGGTATGTATGTATGTTTGTATTTTATATATATTATAAATATAATAGTATATTTCGGCGCCCGCAAAAACCGAGTGGTTAGCATTGCGTACCAACATTCGGATGGCCAAGGTTCAAGTCCTGATTCGACCAACATTCAAAATTAAGGAAAATAAATTTTTATAACTGCAGCCGCCCCTAGGCAGGGAATATCATGCCCTCCATGTGTATTTCCGATATGAAAAAAGATCCTCATTAAAAAATTATCACCCGCCCGGAGACGGCTTCGAAGGCGGAGGCCCTCCATTTTTTTGGAAAACATCTAAACGCATACAACAGAAATGGAGGAGAAGCTAGGCCGAAAATCGTTTAAACGGTTAAAACGCCAATTTTAAATATATAAATATATATATTAATATGCATGCAAAGGCATCGCTAAGCATACAAGCAGCGCGGACGGTGACTAATTAATGCAACAATTCAGAAAAAAAATTTAAAATATATTCAAAAAAAAAAAATGCAATTATACAAATTATTAAAATTAAAATGTTTGTTTGGGATTTTCTGTTTTTTTGTCAAGTTTTTATTCTAATTGGTATTGCAGAAAACCATGAAAACTGATAAAAAAAATTATTAAGAATCATCTAAGTCAAAATATTAAGTTTTTTTTATTATATTATTGATCTAACTACTTATTTGTATGTATGTACGTATGGATCACTTTTTCACTGCTCAAAGTCTTTTTTTTAAATATCAATATGAATGCCTCGATGTAAGTCAAACTATGCTTAGTCACACTTAAGGCAATAGTCTCCTTTAGAACCCGAAACCTGAACCCTTTTGAAAGGGTTGGAAATTATTGCGCTAAACGAACTTTTCAGACAACAATGTACAATACTGTATTTAAGCTTTAAAAAACAATTTTTAGTATCAAAAAATATTAGAATTTTAGTTTTCCGAAGCGGCTGCAGTTTAACTCGTGAGAGAGTGCCGGTAACGGAGATCGTCCGACGCATCTGAAACAGTCGAATCAATTTTTTTTTTTAATTTTTATGAGTGTCTCTTCGTTTGAAAATAAGTTCAATTTTTGATTCACTTCAAGTAGCAAAAATGGCTTCCTTTGTTTTAGTTCAAATAGAAGATAGTTTAACACTGAAGCTAGATCACTTTAATTTTTTTCGATCGGACATATATTCCTTTTGGTATCACCGGCACCGTTTTCTAAGACTTGTGAAAGTTCTGTCCGAGCATTCGAACCTGTTCGAACATACCTACGCACGATCTAGGCTTACTAATATATACAAATCATGCTAATTTTTGTCAATCTGTTGGTAACTTTTCGAGATATGTGGCTTCGAGATCGCTTGTGCCGGCGCCCTGACCTTCGACCACGACTGTTTTCGTTTGGCGTTGCTTTAAGTGATCCACTTTTCATCACCAGTCACCATCTGCTTCAGAAATGGGTCGATTTTATTATGTTTTTCCCCGTTAACTCATGTCGCACACATTCGTCGAGAGTGACATCGAGCTCCGGCCCTTTTCTAGTGGCTTCAAATTAGTTTTTGTAGAATGTTTAGCTCCTGAGTACTCACAACAGTGCTCACATGACGATCGACAATTAGCCTTCCACCCCGTAGACCATATTTTACACCAAATCTACCAGTAGCCTGACCAGCGTTTTCCCATTTATCGAAGAAAAATTGTAGAAATATACAACATCTGTTTAAAAAATGGAACAAAGAACATATGCGTAAAGCAGCGCATTCTCGCAAAAGATGAGAGATCGTTTATTCATACTTCATATGGCTTCTGAAGGATCTTCTTAAAATAACTTCCACCTTTTCTGTATATGCTCCTACTGAACAGTGACCTGTCAAGGTTCTTACTACTTCAATGTTGTCCTCTATGTTAAGAGCGTATCTTCCACGTGAAATTTTCCAAATCAATTTTGATCAACTTTGTCTAAATCTGGTGTAAGTTAGTACTTTTGTAGCAGTTTGTATATAGCAATAGGCATACCAAGGCATTATTTACCGAGACGAATCTGTTTGGTCTCCTGGATCTTGTCTGACAAGTTCGCCTACTTTACAGCAAAAAAAAGGTAGCATCAATAACTCCACTATCTAGGTTAAATTCATTTCATTTGTATGTCTCAGCCTTATCATCTAGAGTGGTCACATTACCGTTCCATTTTTCCCTTCTATGGATATTGTTCACAGAGTTTTTACAGGTAACCACAGTGTCGTAAGACCATATTGTCTCACTGAGTATTAGTATAATGAGCAACATTAAAGAAGAAGTGCCGCATTAAACAACTGAAACAAGCACAACGTTCCTGTTTACCGGCTATATCAGGCGCACTGAAAACTACCTTAATAAAGGGCGGTAGGTAAGGCTTTGGGTATTTTGGAAAATATATGCAACTATGGGTCAACACAAAGTCCAAATGTATGAGGGGAGGTCTGCGTAAGAATGCCATCAAAAGGCTATAAGACGGGCGTGCTGGCAACTGCTGTCGGCGCAATTGACCCGATCGCCATCCGACCTGCCTACATCATGGGATCTTAGGAGAACAATTAAGATACTGCAGCCAACGTAGTCGAACCACTAAATTACTCTAGAGCAGTGTGGGTTGCAGGCAGACCAAAAGTGTTACTTGTCCTAAGCAAGCGAAAATATTCCAGCTAAAATACGGGGGCACAATGAGCTTAATCAATGGATCAGGTGCGAGCAAATCCTCAACTTCTCTTAAGTATACTGATCAGAGCAGTTCTTTGTGTTTTGTTTGATATTAACGTTATCCGTCTTGTTAATGGTCTTACCAATCATATACAAATCGAAAGACAGTTTTGGACACAATCTCTTCATACTAATAGCTTTTGTGCATTATTCACCCTCTGGGGCAGGCATCTTGACGTTGGAGCGTGGTTTTAGCTCTCCGAACTTCGACTGAATCCGCAGCAGGTTAATAAGACCTTTGGGAGCTTATTGACCAATTACTGCCAGCGGAAGGTACCGATTATGGAGCAGTGATCAAGAACTGCCCGCTCCTAAGTCAGGATGATAAGCGCTGCAGGTACGTTGGTTGGCTTACAGTTAGTAGGTTCAATACAACAACAATAACAAAAGCAAGAACACAGAAGAGATGGTAAAACTAGGAGGCATGTTACCAGAAGCAGCAGCCCCATTTGCAGCCCGGATTAATAAAGGGAATCGGGAGATACGAAGAATTGCGATAAATACTGAGGGCACATTATACCTAAGACCGCAGTGCAAATCTTCCGCATTAGCTATCTATCTATCTATAAGCATACATATGTACAAGTATTCTTACCTACATTCGATGTAATGGTAAAAACTTAGAATATTTTTTTTTTTATTTAAAAGCGCTTGTAGATTACAAACTAATAATACTACTAAAAATTTATATTTAAATCCAAGTACGAAATAAAAATATACACACATATTTATGGTTAATCTACAGCGGTATAAAACTAAGCAATTTTTTCTTTTTTAGCATTACGTAATTTCGTCAGTAGTTTACGTATCATCGTAAAGGATGTAATCACAGGCACCATTATGGGTAGAAACAGGGGAATGTATATGGCATATTTTTGTTCATCTGGGAAGTATAATTGCGCCAAAAGGCTTGCATCGAAAAATGCATGCTCTGAAGCGACGAAAGCAGTTCTTGCGTAATCAGAAGCAGCCAGAAGGTTTCCTTCAGCTAGTGATTGTTTGGCTAATAATAGTTTTTTATAAGCATCATTAATAGATTCACCCACGTCATCATTAATAACAATGTAACTAATATTATCTGCAAAGAAAGAAAATTTGTTTTTTAATTGGAATTAGTAGATTAAAAATTAGTATTTTTTTTACCCAATAGCTTGATTAGACTCTGTAATGTATTGCTAGCTGTGGTGATGTGCATAACAGCACTGCGTCGAATATAGGCTTCATATTCCCAACGACGTGGCGCTATCTGCTCCAAAGCGACTGTTTTGACGCCATCAATGTTGAACTGGTATTAAAAAAAATATATATATAACATATATTCAATGTGGACTACTCACATAAACATTAATTCTTTCTCACCTCCACATTTATATCTAAAAGTGTTTGCAATTGATACAACATTATTTGCATTACATCATTAGTGTTAACGTAAAATTGTACAGGCTGCTGTGCGGTGTTGTATGAGAAGCATGCTTCTGCCGGTGGATTAGCAATTATAATTCCACCCCATTTAGGGGAAATGAAAGAGTCAACACTCTGCCGTGTCGCCTGCTTGTTTTGGCGATTATAAATGTGTACAGGCGCTATGTCACACGGTGTTATATAAACGACTAGATTGATTGCAGGCTTGGCTGTTATACCAACGCCAAGATTCTTCTCAATCGAAGTAATAATATGTGGCAAATCGTTTTCGCCCAAAGCATAATGGCGACCAAGTTTTGAATTATCGCGAATCTGCTTTAAATCAGCCTCAAAAGGCAGTTCATACTTCCACTGTGTTGTAAGAGTATAATTTGATATTTGAGATACTTCCTTAAGAAATGGCGCAATGTAGGCTGGAAGGATTTTGAAAAATTTTTTAGTAAAAACACACTTTTTTTATATCTGCGGAAAAAATATTGTGTTGACATACTCTCCACAGCCATGCGTACATTCCATTTGGCATCCATTATATCCGGTCGTGGATTTAAAATCGAAATCACAACATCGTATTCAGTTTGTGGCGCTTCAGTCTTGACTGCTTGCCTGTGATTTTCATTTAAAATTTGTTGTATGCGATGAGTCTGCAGTATAAGTAGGTTTATGACTTGCTTAATGCGACTAGAAGCTACAGGTTTGGAAAACATAAATAAAAACATAAGTATAAAGTTTTTTACAATCTAATTTCATCTTTCTCTATGTTCACTTACAAGTATCACTACGTATTAGAGCAGAGCGATCAGTTGTAAGTAAAATTTCTTCTTGCAATTTCGGCCACTCAAAGAAAATAAAATCGCCTGCTTTTATATCTTCTTGTTTTAATAATATGCTCTCAAGGCCAGCAGGAGTTTTAGTCTTCAAAGCTTTTTCGAACGGTGAAATTTGCACAAATTGTGGACACCATAAATCTGTTATCAAATAAAAACAAACTTAAAGGCTTCATTTAAAGGAAAATATTTAGTGAAATTACCGTTATTTGAGTAAGATTCTTTCAATTCTTTAACTAATAATTCACCACGCGTCTTATCAAAAGTGAAAATGGCAATCTTTGTTGAAACTTCTACGGGTGAATCACTCAAACTCATTATATCTACTGATGGTAAGCTGACCCTGTTTTCGAGAGAATGAATTAATTCTGAATAGGATGTAGTCAAAACAAAAGTGTATTTATTTACCTGTAAACCTCAGTTGTCTTCCACCACATCGGTACACCTACAATAATGACCACAATCATGAAAGCCATAGAGGCAAATAGGCGATATTTGTCTGAAACAAAAAAAAAAAAAAAAAAACAAACGAAGTGTTATTTAAAAAATCATGAATCTTTGAAAATATAATAAGATGTAAAATAATAATACTTCTCTTTCATAAACACGATTTTTTTTAATATAAAATATAGCTAGACATTTTTTTTGTTGAATTTACAATATAAATTAAACAAAATATATTGCCAAGCATTTTTATTCTTTTCTGAAGTGACTACCATGACCACACTTAATTTCAAAATTAAACAAATAATTTGTATTTGTAACATTAATTTTTTAAATAACTTTATTTTCGCAAATCATTCAAAGGATATGTATAAACTGAGGGTATTTTGCATCATAAACAATGTGTACTTTTGAATTTCAAAAAGTTTATAATTTAATTTCGCTTTTCAGTTACTATAATATTTACAACTAGGTTTTTTTTCAACGTAATATTTAAAATAACGAGCAATACATCTGTAGCTAACTAAAATAAAATTAGTATTGTTATCGCGGAGATAACTCGATTGGTCATAAATATTCGTAGATAAATATGTATGCATTTGTGCGTCGGTGTTAAAGAAAAAAAGAAGATAATTTTTACGCAAACTATTCTTTATAACTGCACGAAATCACGTAAACAGGTCCTCTCTCCAACGGCGTATTGCGTGAGACATATTTTGTAAATTTTGTTGTACCCTCACAACGGTATACAATATTAAGCGCATTATCGACAGGCGTAATCGTTAAAAGTACAGAATCATCCTCTTCCTGCTCCATCTCATACCCAATACTGTCATCATCTGATTCGTCGTTATGATTTTTCTGATGTGGCTCATCTGCTTCAGGTGATAGATAGGTTACCACAGCAGCGCCTTCGCTTGCATTTAGGTAATAAATTAAGTCAAGCGTATTCTCTTCACATATGGCACCGTCACCTAAAACAGTGTAGTTGCCATGTGTCCAACGTTGCACTTGCATATTGTAGGTCGGATTAGCTGCATTGGGTCCAGCCAAATCTAAGTCTGTGTAGTCACGTAGTAAGGCAAACATTTCGGCATTTGAAAAAAGTGCAATTAAGCGCGATATCGTTTTACTGGCAGTGCTTATATCGAGTACTTCATAATTATGTGCGTTCGCTGGTCCTTCCAGTCGCCATTTTAATGTATCGTCATGCAACAATTGCTCCAACGCTTGTTCAAAAATTTCTCTTCTTAAAAATTCATATAGACATATTTCTGAATTATCTTCGATGCGCTTTTGTATACTCTTCTTGGTTTGCGCTTTTAGGTATACTTCATTTAAAAATTCATCTACACTAACTGCATGCGTATTCTTCTCTGGTATTGTGAATTCTAGTTTTCCAAATGGGCGCATTACGTCCGCGATCAATTCATTATTGGAAGCACCATGAAACCAACCATTTATGGTTAGACGAGGATAGTCGAATGTTGTTACTTCGCCGACTTGATGAAATGAACGTGAGCCGACTTTAAAAAAGACAAATTGATTATTTTTCGGCGAAACTTTTTGTTTAACAGGAAATAATGGAAAGCAATGTTCATCACTGCTGAATAATTCTAAACAACCGCCCTGCTCTCCGGACCATTGTTCTGCATTTTCCCATGGTGATAAATAGTATATAAAGGCGATTTGACGGTCTTTGAGTAAATCATCGTGCACCAAAAGGTAGTCACCGCAGGTATACATGGAGCAAGATGCAGACACATAGTCTAATTTTATTCCAGTTAAAGCCTGTAGCCAAGGCCGCACAGTACGTCGCAGCATATGTAGAAAGCTTGTTAGTAACTTGCAATTGGCCATGTTCGAAAGGTCTGTACTTTGGTAAAATTCATACAAATCCATTTGCTTTCTTGACCACTGCACTTTTTGCACCATTTCATCGACAAGTTGTCTGCAGGTGATTTTATTCTGTAAAAGATCAGGCAACAGACACACTTGAAATGGATCCCTGTAAACTTTTGCCGCAGTAGCTGGATCATGGTAATCTTCCTTATCTCTTGAACTCCATTGTGTTTTTAATTGCTCGGTAAATGTGGGCGTAGTGTAGGAGTGATTAAGCGTTAAATCTGCTGTGATACCCTTATCTGTTTCCAGCTTGACTCGTTTGCTTTCTGGCTCACACTCGTCCAGAGATCCTCCATTATTTACACCAGCAACTGCAAATGAAATACAATGAATTTTATTGTATTAACCAGTAAACTACAAATTTCATACCTTAGCATTTACTATTTTTTTTTTTAATTTTTGTTTACGTTGCTGCTTATAAGAGCTGTTTAATAAATAACACTGCGCACGTTGAAAAAACAAGGGGAGGGTATGACTTTTATTTATAAAAATGTTCCCAGACTTTATTAACGTAAATAAAAGACAAGCAATCAGCCTGCCGGCCTCACCCTGCACATGGGACCGTTTCGATCTAAATAAATAAATATGAACTATCTTACCTTCCCCATCTGCAATCTCTTCATTCGAAGCTTTCCCTTTAGATTTCTCCATCGTATTTAATTAAAATCTTTTTCACAAAGCACCGAATAAAGAAAATTTCTAGTTTTACGACAATCAGAAAATATATTTTTCACACCTGACGGCAAATGCCGTATGTCAAATATTACCAGAGTTACCAGCGTTGGTGAAAGAAGTATATGCTGCCAGATTTGTGGAATGTATTTTAATAAAAACGATTAACAACAAAGCATAGATGAGCTAACCATTCCCGAATCTGCACTGTACTGAAAAAAGATATGCCTGAAAAGCAGAGATGCTGAAACTGAAGATCCAAGGCCCGATCAGTTGGTTGATACTTTGACTAGGAAGATTTTATACCCCTAACTCATATCTTCTTCTTTAATAATTCTAGTTGTGATATTGTCGAGGTTTCAAGGTCCTCAGAGAATAAAATTTTGGTCATAAACCCATTCTGTTGATGTTATTGAGATCATCTCCCAGGATGCCCATGAAGTCAGATGTTCCGACAAGTTTGAATAGTTGTTTGCGAAAAAAGTTGGATTTACGGGATTGAGTTTAGAAAGGTCAGCACCTTTGATTCTTTGCAAATAGCGTAGGAAGATTGTCTATAATTGAATGAGGTTGTTGTTGTAGCAGTTCGCTAGCTCCGTTTCCGTGGAAACAAACCTTGTTGATATCAATGACGCCAAACAATGCAAGTTTCAGCACATGTACTGTTTTGACCGGACCTATTGCATGGGACTAACCAACCCGGGCAGGAGCAGGTTAGGGATTCAAGAATATACCCGCGGTAAGGCATGCCTGTCATAATAGGCGACTAAAATCCAATAGCTCCCGCGATAGTCCGGTCTTTATACCGGAACGACCCGGATTTTTTATCCGGCCAAGGACTGTCACTCCCGCAACATTCCCCAAAAATTACTTTGAGGAATATTTTTGCACCAAAACAACAACAACAACAACAACAACAACAACAAAGGAGCAGGTGTGACATGTCTAAGTTATCGAGGCCATTTAAGAGGCGGTTCAGGAAAGGAGCTATTTCAACGGGCTCGGACCAGAGGAAAATAGCAGTTAGATTAGTAGGTTTTAGGGGGTCTCATTCCATGCAGGACATACGTTTGGTATGTTGGGGTCGCGTCTGCATAGGTAGGGATTAAGTCAACTACTATGTCAAGATCTTAATTGTACTAGTACTGTACGACGTTATTGATGTTGTAGCGGCTACTGTAACAAGTTGTTTTTGTTATTATAGAGGCTAATCCAACCGTGCTTGGGAGATGGTAAGGTCAGTTTAAGTCATGAAGGTCATCCAACACGAGGCTCAGGAAACGAGCTTTCTCTACGGGCTACGGTTAGCGTCGTGCGGGATCTCATTGAATGGGTACGTCGGAGTCATGTATTTCCTTGTTGCTGTGCCTGGGGTGCAATACTAACGATGTTGCTAATTTATTAGGCGGATATTTTCACGACAGAACCAACCAGCTGGGAAAAGGGGACTTAACCCCTTTCACTGTGAGCTACTACGGTAATCGTTTCTTACCAATCGGAGATGTGCAAAATATAAAAGAGCTCGACACAAAATGCTTTTTTTTTCGAATAAAAAATTGTATTAAATTATAAATTTAACAAAATATTAATAGAAAAGTAACGTACACCAACAGGAATCGGCGAAATGCGATAAAAAAACAAACTTCTGAGGTTCTAAATACCATCATTAATACAATGTTACAGCGTAATGGCCAACGGACTAGTGACAGAATACCAGAACAAGTAAATTCAAAAATAATTATAACCAATATTACAATAGCCAAACTAAATCTCGGCTATATTTTCCATTGATTTTGATTTATTAGCACCTAGCGTAGCATCATCCTTGCTCAAAGCCAGTTGGTAAGCCACCTCGAAAGCCTCACCCAAGGTCAAAATTATTTCTTGTGATAACTCCTGTCAAATAAAAGGAAACTAAAAATTACAGTATATTAAAAAAAAAATTAATTGCAAATGAAATATACCAAATTATCCACCATAAAAACGTGACAATAATGCATATCATCCTCTTTCGTAATATAGGCGAAATACCGCAGATCCTCAGCGTCCTGACACACACAGTTGATGTTTTCGATATCATGAATGCAAATGGTGGACTTTAAATAAAGTATTGATAGAAAACTTTTAGAAAACTTCCTAAATAATATTTAGAAACTTACACTATTATCGGCATTCAAAAACTTTACACCAGCGCAGGACACAGCGAGACCAACTTTGAGGCGCGAATCTTGATTAGACTCTTTGAGCATTTTGGTTAAATTATTGCAATCCTTTAACAAATTCGATTCTCTTTCCTTCACTACAGGCAGTGGTGTAGCGTTTCGTTTAAATTTCAAAATGGATTTCCGTGTGGAAGCCGTACCATGTAATTCCCGTATAACGGTAGAGCCCAGATACTTAAAAAAAAAAACAAAGAAATAAAAATACAAGTAATTAAATTTGAAAAATAAAAAAGACCGCGTAACTTACATAAACTGTGTAGAGTATTTGCCCGAGTATGAGCGTGTTTGGAGAATGACACCAGTTGGTGGTGTTGCAATCATCATTGTTGCCTAAACACAAAGCAGCTGGTCTGCGTATCGGCAATACGTCTTGGCTTACGGGGAGAACACCTTTCGGTGCGGTCTCCTGCATCGCCCTCAAAGCTCTATCTACTTCATTGACTTCGTTTCCGATACTCTCTAGAATAGTATCGATCTCTGCCCAGACTTGTTTAGCATTGAAATCTTCGTTGGCCAAGGGTTTTTGTGGTTGGGAAATATTTCGTTTTGGTGGCAGCGGTTTTATCGAACGCACTAAGCTTGGTGAACGTAACCCACCCGATGCACGATAAGCGGAAAAGCTTTCTTCTTTATCATCCATCGATAAATTCAAAGTAGAGCCTTTAAAAAGTCCTGTTGTGGTTGAGAAAAAATACGGAAAGAAAATTAATTACAGAAATAAATTTCTTAAGTGAAATATTGCAACTAACCAGCGAAGGGTGCATCACCCACAAACTCCTCCACACAATCCGAGACAGGAGAACTCAACGGCGAATCGGGCAGTTCAAATTGATTTATAGCATCTACAATGAAAGACTCCAGATCAGGATGGGGTCGCTGATTCAGACCTAACGATTTCCGTTTGCTGTGCACACTATTGGGCCGCATAAATTCAAGTATCGTGTGTTCTGCTTGCGAAACCGTTGGAGGCGGGAAATCCGGTGTAGGCGAGTGTTTCTTATCGGAATTTATTTTCCTATTACTAATATTATGGCAATTGTTATTCGCATCTTTCGTTGGCGATATCGCCGTCGTTATTGGCTGCTTAGGCGGTGGGCTTGGATACTCTGATCTGAAATTTGCACTTAATCCGTTGGGTTAAACTGTTAAATTGGTGCGGGTGATATAAGAAATGTTTAGTGTGGCATTACTTTACTTACACTTGCGGCAATGTTGGGGTTAACTCATCCGCCGCCAATTTCGTGCAATTAATATTTGAACTTGATGTCGTTAAAATGTGATTAATATTGGCATAGTCATTGGTTCTAATGGAACGTGGGCTTGGTATGGGCTTTTTCGGCGTTATAATATTGCTTGCAGAGGATGTAAAAAATTTTAATTCAGTCGTCTTTACACACTCCACATTGGCCCTTAAGGAATGCAATGAACTTTGCGAGGGGACTGTTGGCGTATCATTTAGTGTAGATTTTTTGAAGAAATCGGGGGCAGTCATCTCTACATACTCATCCACAACACGATTTCGTGTGTCGAAGAGTTTGTCACCTGAGTGGAAAATATTGGAGTAGAGTCGCATTAACAAAAGTTAAGTACCTATACACTGTTGGACCTACGTTTTGTATTCAGTGCATAGAGATCGTTTGACGACTCGCTTTTATAAGGTACGGTCGGATTTTGTGCATGCTGTTGACTATTAAGGACACTTAACAGCGAGCGTTGCTTTTGTATTGCTGGGAAAGCAGTCGTATCGCTGTATGCTTCATGATAACGCGTGGGCGCGAGGCCTCTATGAGATTTTTGCCAAAGAATTGGCTTCATTTTCAAATAATTTGAATGCGGTTTTGTGGTCTGTTCCAAAGAACTCATCGAAATAGAGAGTCTACTTGGTTTTATACTACAATGATATATATTCACATATATTTGTAGGAATAATTCCTTATTTTCATTGCGTTTTTGTTTATTTACACGGAATATTTACATACATTCGTGAGTTAATGTATATGACGTTAACTAAAACTATTTTTTGCATTTAAGTGGCCAGAGGCCAAGCAAGAAGCCGAGCAATGTGAGTAAATAAACATAAATTAAATGCTATAAAACACATATACATATGTATGTATTAATTATATGTGTTTATAATAATATTGCAGCAGGAGGAGAAACTTTGTATGTAGCATATCAAATTTTTTTGTTGCAGACATAAAGTAATTTCAAATTTTACTAAGTAAATACCAAATAGACAATTTACATGAGACCAATTGTTTGAGCGAATTCGCTCTAAATATGAGAATGTATGTATTAAAGTAAATTTACGATGCCAAAATACCATACTCTTTTTTATGTTAGACAACAAATTTTGTGTTTTGAAAACTCGCAACAGGTTGATTAGATTGTATGAGTTGGGTGAATCACCAAGCACAGAAGCGCGAATGGAATGATGCGAAATATGTATGTATGTACATTTAAAAGTCGCACAGTTGAAGATGATTTTAGATAAACAGTAATGCAATATATATTTTTACAATTCCGGGCACACATACAGAACTTTGGTTAGTTTTAAATAAATGATTCCCATTTATATGCATGATAGGGTAGATATTATAAATATAAGTGGGTGTATGTAACTATGTATGCATGTAAATAATAATTACAATTCTAATAGTAATAATACTACTAATAATAATAATAATAATAGTAATAATAATAGAATAAAGCTTCGCTAATCACAATAGTTAATATCATAAACATAATCAATCTAGTGCTGGGTTGCATCTTAAGCGATAGAATACGAGTAGCTGTTTAATGACAAGTCTGTGTCACGTTTATATATGATTATGATCGTGGACAATAGGTGCGTCAAATTGAGAGCATTCACAGAATGTGTGTGTGTGTGTGTGTGAGTAACAATACACAAATGAGCCATTCATTCAATCGTTCCCAGTCTTACGTCTTTGGCATTAGAAATTCCTTGTGTGCAATAGCACTGACTTTTGCATCATTTTGACTTCTTTCGAAGGCTATATTTGACACAGGTGAGATGGAACTATCACTGCGCTCATGATCATCGCCATCACTCAGTTCGTTAATTGGTTTGAAATGAGTACCGTTGGAAGCGTCTTTATAAAAATCTATTTGAAACAGTATATTTATTATAATTATTGTAAAAAAAAATAAATATATTTTAATTACCTTTTATTGCGCATACAATTTCATAGGTAACATGCGGTGGATAGTCCTTGAGCAAATCAAGTGCGGTATGGCCTGAACCATCGGTGGCGTTCGGGTTAATGCCAGCTTGCAAGAGTACATTAACAACTGCTTTTTTACCACAAAGTGCAGCTTCGTGTAGGGCAGTTCCTGAATTTGTCATTATGTTAACATCAACGCCAGCAGCTAATAATGCTTCGACCACTTTTTTATGACCATTACGACTAGCTAAATGCAAACACGTATGCGTGAACAAATGCGTTGAAGGCGAAATCGTATACGGCGTAGAATCAAGCGTGGATGTTGTAGGTGTGCAACTGCCGGACGAGCGATAAGGTGCCAATAGCTCGGGATGTGTACGTATAAGCGTTTGTACGGCTTGCAATCGACCAAATTGTGCAGCTAAATCTAGAGCAGTTTGGAAGCTATTGTTGCGTACAGTAGGATCTGCACCATAGGCAAGTAATATGGCTAGGACGGTGTTATGACCATGTTGCGCAGCACAATGTAATGGCGTTTCATTGTCAATAGTCTTTTAATATAAGTAATATATTTTTATAGTATTTTGTGTGAGCTAAATATGATTACATACCTGCGTATTAGGATTGGCCGCTTTTGGGGTGTGCAACAACAATTGTTTTACTATTTCGTCGCGACCAGCCCATGCTGCTAAATATAACGGTGTTGAGCCACGTATATCGGGCATATCTGGTGCAGCATTATTTGCCAGCAACAGGCGTACAATATTGATATGTCCATTCAAACAAGCGTGATGGAGCGGCGTATAGCCGTTAACATCTTGGCTGTTAATGTTGGGACTACGACGAAAACTAAAGAAACCAATCATTACGAATTTTATGTGTTTATGTATATATACAAAAGCACTATATGTGCTTATAATAACAAACCTTGAAAATGGACCGCTACTTCGTTTCGAAATCTGCTCTAGTAATTTGCCTACTACAGCAATATTGCCAATGCGTGCTGCTTCCAATAGATCTTGATCTTTGCCCATTGCAACGAGCAGCACAGTTGGCAGTGATGTCGGAGACAGCGATTATTGTAAAAATGTTACTGAAAAATAGTTTAATCAAAACAAAAGAACTGAGAAACATGACTAATCGCACACATGGAAGATGCTCAATGCTGTAATTTGTGTAAGTCTAAAATTAAAAAATTTCCATCATATAAAACAATTCGCGTAACTATTAAGTTTTTCGTACTGTTTTTAACTTGTGTTATTAATAAAAAAAATAATAATATAATTCAATTGGTGTATATTAATTAATTAGTTAATTATAAGCAATTGTTCGAAACTGTTATCTATGCTAGAAATATTTGTTTACTTTATGCTCAAGGTCTTTTCCAAACTCAAAGTGTAAATTTTTTTTCGAATATCACATATTTCATTCTGAAATTTTAACTGCAACAAACACTTGTACTTCAATTAAATTACCAATTTGGCACACGAATTTGTATTCCGCATATTATTTGCACTTAATTCCATTAATAAAAAGAAAATTTCTCTGCCCAAAAACCACCAGTGCAATTTTTGGGCCGTTCTAATTTCTAAACTACTTCTAGTGCTACCAGATCACAATATTATGTAAGGGAAATATTAATGTTTTCAACAAAGTTCAAACAAGTAATGAAGAGGAAAAGGCATATCTTTTAATTAAATAAATAATACATAATTTTTGAATTTTTTTAAATAAAACAATGCAAGGGCTTGGAAGTGCAAACGATTCCAATACGACATTAAGTTTTATTTTTATACGGCAGCACGTATCAAAGAAATGACTTCATTTGATGAATTCAGCCAATCTAGAGCTGCCAACATTTTGAAGTATAAAATAATTGATTACAAGTTTGGCTTTTTGAACTTACTAAGATTTCATTAAAACGAGCTATATAAGAAGCTTTTCTTTGTTTCCTCCTTCTTTTTTTCCGTTTAAAAATATTTATAGAAACAAATAATATGGGAAAAGGAAAATGCTCGAAGTAATAGTTGATCATTAAAAATTTGTGAAGTTAAGCCATTTGGTAGGGTAAAATTGTTCATTCCACGAATTTATATTGACAAATTTTTTTTATTTGAAACATGCAATATATAGTCTTTTATGCCAGATAATTAATAAATCTCACAAAAAAATTAAAAGGATCTAGCTTCTATTTTGTATTATAGTGCGATCAACGACATGTTTATTTGAAATACACAATTTGAAAAAACACATTCACAGAAAGTTGTATACCCTAACCCAGTTCAAATTTAGTGATGAATAATTATAGGGAATGAATTCAGCAAATTTGAACACAAATGCCGCAACTGTATTTGAATTTCATGTAAGGAGAAGCGTCCCAAAAATAATTATAAAAATATTTTTTCGTGTATATTTTTACATACAATATTAACAAAATGAGTGTTTGTAAGTTTGTACTTGTTTCCATTACCTTAGAAATGTACTTATGAAAGTTTTAACATTTAAGCGATGCGGGAAACTAAAAGCCAAGGATCAAGAAAATCAAACAACCGAAAAAACTCTCGTCGTACCCGTACTGAAGATTTGGAAAAGGAAGTGGAACTTATAATGTCACAAGAAGACGATAGTGATCACGAAATGGAAATGGAAATTGCAAAAGAAAACCAGGTACCGGGTACTCCCAAAAAAACTGAAAGCGTTGACCACTTCCCACAAACGCCTAACAGTAGAAAAATTGAGAATTTAAACCAAACACCACGTCGTAGTGCCCGTAAAAGTATCAAACCCGTTCAAGAGTATGAAGACATTGTAAGTTGTAAGCGTCAGCTGAGATCTGCTGCCAAAATTGATGGAGATAATACTGAGCAAAATGTTGAAGAACAACAAGCCAAGTGGACCCCTGCCAAAGTAGGTCGTGTGTCACAAAAGAGAGGACGAAAAAGTCGCAAAACTGCTGGCGACAAAGTCAAACCAAAGGCACCTAGTACTAATGAAAGTCAAGTTATCGATGATGTAAACAAATTACAAGATGATAAACCAGATATTGATTCACAAGATGAGACCAATTTAAATTATGAACATAATGAGCAAAAAATTAATAATGGTGTAGAGAGTAGTGTAGTCGAAGAAAATATTGAAAAAGAAAAAAAGAAAATCAATATTGTAAGCAGTGATGCAAATGAGGAAGGGACAAACCAAAATTTAAATTTAAATGCTGAAGGAACAAAAGTTATTGATACAGAGGTAGATATGATGGAATCTAAAAATATGTCCAATAACGCCAAGGAATCGTTTATTGACGAAAAGGAAAATGTTTTAAATGAAACATTTGAAAAGGACAATATAATTGAAGTTGGAGATGCTGGGGGCCAGGGAAATGGTTTTGGGATCTATTTGAAGAGTAATAATTTAGATATTTCGGATTTAGGACTGAATCCATTAAATGAAGAAGTAAATCTATTAGATGATTTATCAAATACTGAGGGAAGAAACTATAAAATTACCGAAAGGAAGGAAAATAGTAAGTTCGCTATTCCAGTTGTAACAATAATGGATGATACATTAAATAATAGTGATTGCATTTTGGTAAATGCCAATGTTGAAGAAAAAACAGAAGACGATATGCAACCATTGAGACTTTCTGATGATGAAACGACTTCATCACCTTTATCTAAAGCACCACGCATTGTACTTACCACGGATGAGGGGGAAGATCGAACATTAAATTGCAGCTCACTTCTAAATGAAGGTACTACCCCAAAACGCTATTCAAAAACAGCAATGCGTATGCCGACACCATATAAACCCAAAGGTGATCCTGTAATAAACGAAGCTGGTATGGACCAAGACGGTTCTGAGCCAGACGCACCACCTATTACAATTGAAGTTTCTAAAATGGAACCTAAAGAAATTGTATTAAATAGTATTAGGAAACGTTCATGGTCCGTCTGCATTGGTGGTGCTGATGTGCAAAACAAACGCAAAAATGTTACGTTTTATAGTCCGGCTAATCAAACGACAATCTTGGAAGATTTGGATGAACGTATTGTGCAGAGTGTCAAAAAGATTACCAAAGGAAAATCGGATACCGATGGCACTTGTATGTACAATAGTTCTTTGTAATTAATTTTAAATTAAATATTGTTTCTTTCAGTTATAACTCAACGTCGCAAAAGATCTATGTCCTTTGATGAGGCTATGATTAATAAATCAAAATGCCGAAGTAAGTTCTTTGTTATTTAAAAAATAATATTTTTCATAATGTAATTACATTTTTTTTTTTAATTTCACAGATCAAACTCCGGGTAAAATAGGGGTGACACCACAAAAAGTGAAACCAGCGCGTACTAAATTGCCCAATTTCGCAGCTATACATCAGAAAAATTTCGAAAAAATGGAAAATCTTGTCGAGCATGTCAATCGCAAAGCAGAACGTGCTAAAATACTAACAAATTCTGCCACGAAAGCCCGTGTTGGTAAGTAGTCTACTTCTAGTTTAAAATGATTGGAAATGAAAACCCGATTATTTCTTACACAGCTTCTGCACAAAAACCCGTCAAGAGTCAACAAGTCAGTTCATCCTCGGCAGCTGTTTCGGTAAAACCGAAAGCAGTAAAACGTATAAATTTACAAACTACCGAGACATCGACATTTTCCATTGCATCGCATATGCCAATGCAAAAAACAACACATACACCACGTAAAGAAGCATACGATTCTAAGCTTCCCGTACCACGAATTGCCATTTGCAAACCAATTTCTGTTCCTGAAGTAACACATAAAGAAAACTGTGAAGTAAATTTGCCAGATCCACGTCGAGGCATCGTTAAGCCTCACACCATTACTAATGCCAGCGGCAAGAATAAACAAATAACGCCTGGAAAGAATGTGCTAAAGCCGACGCAATCAAGACAAGTCGGCCAGCGACCAGCTTTCAATTTATCAACTGCACTCGAATCATCGCAGGCCAACATTGTAAAGCCAATAAACACAATAGGCGGACAGTCCACTGCGACCACTGTAGCTAAAGCAAATGCCACAAAATCCACAACACAAGCACCAACAATATCTTTTGATGAAAAAATGGCTACACGACGACAACGTCATATGGATATGTTTAAGGGTCGTGGTGCGAGTACGCGTACTACACCTGGCACAGCAGAGAAAAATTTCGGTAGTCTAATAAGAGGTGTACGTTCAAATCGTAGATTTGAATTACAAATGGCGCACCGTAAGAATATGGAACACTAAACGAAAGAGAAGAAAAGATTTGAAAACAATTATATTTTTTTTTGCATTTATATACTTATAAATAAATATGATATACTTGGTTTGATGTTATTTAGAATACACTTAAATGGCTTATTAGCCAAGTTTTGTATTAGTTAAAAAAAAAAAAATGTTCGACAAAGCTTTAGTCAACATTAAATGCATTAAATTGAAATGTTAAATACATGTTACTGTATAACTTTAACAAACAACTGCCCTTTTTATTCTCTGTATATTTGTTCCGTTAGTGCAGTATTCACTAAATTGTACGCCTGGGATCAACGTATGTAGCTTCTTTGCATGTAACATCCTTTATGTCTTCTATTTTGTTGTCATACTAAAAACATTTATCCATTGCTCTCAATTAAGCACAGGGCACGTCCACTTCGGGCCATATGTAAGCCGAAATCTTAGACCTGTATTCGCTGAGGATTGTGCTATTTGCTATTTCTCAATTCTATTTCGTTTCCGAGTATAGAATAAAATTAGTCGAAATTTTGTGTAGCATCTGACTAGTGGTACAATAATGCGCAGCTGACGTTATGAGCCTTCCACTGTTTACCATTTGGGAATGCTGCCAATTTAACGCAACTAAGTTGTATTACATGGTTGTTTGGCTTACTTGTATTCAATAGCTTGGGCTTAGGATAGTGCATGGGGCTGGGGAAATAAAATAATGTTTTTGTGGTTGAAATGGTCAACTATGTAACTGCAGGCTATGAGAAGTTACTTACTGCCACTTTATTACGTAGTAAACTGACTTCTAGCTGCTTTCAAGCTTGCATCGAATGCTTTACCACAGCCAAGAGTTGGGTTTAAAGTGTCTTAATCCAACTAAAACGTTGCATCTTTCTGCTCCTAGCGACAGGCTTGCGAAATGTACGCAAACGCATAGTTTCTGAACACTCTTACAGTGAATGGTGTTCTCGGAGTCAAACCACCACCCATTGCTGACGAAGGGCTGGGCTGCCTCGAGAGGTTTGCATAATATTGGCGCAACTAAGATCTGGACATTATTTACTTACTTTACTGGCGTAGACACCGCTTATGTGATTATAGCCGAGTTAACAACATTGTGCCATTCGTTCGTTCTCTTTTGCTGTTTAGCGCCAATTGGAAATACTAAGTACAGCCAGACTCTTCTCTACCTGGTCTTTCCAATGGAGTGGAGGTCTTCATCTTTCTCTGCTTCCGCCGGCGGGTACTGCATCGAAAACTTTCAAAGCTGGAGTATTCGTAACCATTCGGACCATATGACCTGGTCAGCGTAGCCGCTGCTTCTTGATTCGTTGAACTATGTCAATGTCGCCGTATAACTCGTACAGCTCATCGTTCCATCGTCTGCGATATTCGCCGTTGCCAATGCCTAAAGGATCATAAATCTTACGCAAAACCTTTCTCTCCAAAAATTCCTAACGCCCACTCATCAGATGTTGTCATCGGCCAAGTTTCCGCACCATATAGAAGGACAGGAACGATGAGGGACTTGTAGAGTTTGCTTTGCATTCGTCGGGAGAGGACTTTACTTTTCAATTGCCTACTCAGTCCAAAGTAGCACCCGTTGGCAAGAGTGATTCCGCGTTGGATTTAAAGGCTGACATTATTATTGGTGTTGATACTGGTTCCTAGATAGACAAAATTATCTCCGACTTCGAAGTTATGACTGTCAACAGTAACGTGGGAGCCGAGTCGCGAGTGCGATGACAGGAGATATTTCGTCTTGCCCTCGTTCACTAGCAGATCTATATCCTTCGCTTCTTTGTCCAGTCTGCAGACTGTGGGGTCCCCTTTTTTATACCTAGATTGGGCAGAGCACACTTAAATTCCAATCCGGTCTTGAAATCTTCTGTAAGTCGTCGTATTTTCTCATAGAATTTTCGAGCATTACCCTTGTCGGCCAGCTTCTCAAGCTCTTCATACTCACGCATCTCGATCTCTTCCTTTTTTTGTCTGCAGATGTGTCTTGCTTCTCTCTTAAGCTCTCGGTATCTATCCCATCCCGCACGTGTTGTGGTCGATCGCAACGTTTCGAGGTAGGCAGTCTGCTTTCTCTCTAACGCGACACGGCAATCCTCATCGTACCAGGTGTTTTTGCGACCTTTACAAAATCAAATCGTTTCGTTTGCAGCTGCACGTAGGAAGCTTGAAATTCCGCCCCACGGATCCCTTATACCGAGCTTCTGATTAGTGCTCTCAAAGAGCAGGAGTGCTAGTCGAGTAAAAAATCGTTCGGCTCTCCACGTTGCAGCTTTTCCACGTCGAACTGTTCTTGTGTTTGTTGACAGGCGTTCTTCGATACACAGAGGCGCATACGTATCTTCGATGCAACATGATAGTGATCCAAGTCGTTGTTAGGATCTTGGAATGTAAGCACATCTAGAACACTGGAAACATGTCTTCCGTCAATGTGCTGGAATCTACAGACAACCATATTTCCGGCAAAGTCGATCCGCCTGAGCCCATTAGGGGATGTTTTGTTGTGAAGGCTGAATTTTTCAACAGTCGTACCAAAGATACCTTCTTTGCCCACCCTGGCATCATAAAAGGTATCTTTGGCCAAATCGTCCTTCGCTTCCGCAACTCTGGTGAACAGACGCTCCAATCTGGATATTCCAGACTTGACCCCGACATACCGAATGCATGTCCTGCTTACAATGGGTTCCAGCAAGACACTAACCACCTCTTTGCATGCCCCCTTAAGCCACGTAACGAACTAATAAAACAACAACACAATCCCAATAGCCTTAATTCTCAACTTCAATTTTCTGTCCACCAACTTATGGACAGTTTTTTTCACCAGTAGCTGCTATTGGTACGGCTTACGTATTAATAACGGAGCTATTTTCTTCCCGACTCCCGAAGACTGAGTAGCATCGGTCTCTTCTGGCTTATCTGATTTTTGGTCTGCTCATAGCGAAGTATGAATTAAATTTCGGATCCTTGTATTTTAAGGAAAGGATAAGAGACCTCATTAAAATAAAATTAATATAGAAATTCATAACTTCTCTTGAAACTTCAAGTTTTCAGGAAGAGAAATGTGGCTCGTCATACCTAAGTTCAGTCTCTTGCACCCTTTCTGTTCTCTCTTATCCGCACATGCGCACAATGCGGCGCCGCACGAAACCTCTAAAGTCGGCACGTGACTTTTGTTTACCTTCTGTGTAATATTTCAATAAAAAAGCTTTTATCTGCTCATGTATTTCAGTGTGTGGATTGATGACATTTCTCCAAAAGATTGCGGTAACGAGACATTGCGTGCATTCAGCACGCGCACTGCGGGCGGAATTCTGCGCTGTTCGGCAACCTACATTCGGTACGACTGCATTGTAACGTGGACTGCCGCTCAAGGATGCTCCATTCACACATACTACAGTACGTACATATGTATTTATTTAATTGCTAAGGAGCTTGAAGCTGCTGTCGAGCTGCGTCCTTCAACGCATTACGTTAAAGCCGGAATGTGGGCATGCACACGTGCTCTAATACATACAGACACCCATGCAAATTGGGCTGTGACATAGGCGAACATGCTGGTAGGTAAATGCGAGATGCATTGCTATTTCGTAGGCGATGCGTGAGTTTTATTTTAGTAATTTTTTGAAGTTCTGTTCTCGCTTGCTGTGGCTGTGGGTTTACAATATTCGTATATGAATGTAGGTATGTGTATAAACTCGTTCTCTTCGCAAAGCGTATATGTTCATGAATTCGTCAGTGACGACCATGCTGGTAACGGAAGTATTTCAGTGCGTAATGACGGCTCTCGTTTCCATGTTCTTCGACAACATGAATTTGTTGTTGCTGAGATAGAAGAAGAAATAATGCGGTTGTTCATTTGTTGGAGCACCAAAAATTCAACTGCACATTGCAGCTGTTATATTCATATGTACATATATGTATGCACATACTATAAGTGACCTTGGGCTAATAGTTGCATATATAAATTTGTCTATTTGTGGCTAAATGCAGTCCCCACTTAAACACACTGTAAATTTTCCTTCAATTTGTTTTATTTTATTTCATTTGCGAATTATTATCATTATTTATGGTAACTATATTATATTATATTTTAATTTTTTAGTTACTTTAGGCTAAAACGGGAATTATTTCATTGTATCAAATTTTATTTTATTTTATTTATTTTTTCCTATTTTTACTGTATTTGATTTCATACCTTTTTATATTATTTTATAAACTTTATTTTATTTTATTTCCCTCCACTTTATTATATTTTATTTTGCATTATTGGATTTATTTTTTATTTATATTAACTAAATTTTATATAATTTTATCTGATTTTATTTTCGTTATTGATTTTATTTACTTAATTCTTTTGGTTTTATATTATTTCATTTTATTTTATTTATACTATTTTATTTTTTCATTTTATTTAATTTAATATTTTTTATTTTATTTTAGTGTATGTTAGTTATTTTGTTTTATATTTTATTTTACTTTGTTATATAATTTATCTTATGTTTTTATTTTATTTTATTTATTTTATATTATTTTCTTTTAAATCAATTTAATTTAATTTAATAATATTTGTTTTAATTTAATTTAATTTTATATTTTATTTCCCTTTATTATATACCCGTATATTATTTTATTTTATTTAATTTTATACTGTTTTCCTTTAAATTAATTTTATTTAATTTATTATTATTTATTTTATTTTAATTAATTTTGATGTAATTTAAGTTAATTTAATTTTATTTTAATTAATCATACTTTAATTTCATGTTATACTACTTTATTTTATTTAAAATGCTTTATTTCATTTTATACTACTTTATTTTAAAACATAAATTAATTCATTTTATTTAATTTAATTTCATTTCGTTTACTATTATTTATTTTTATTTAGTTTATTTTAAATTATTTGTTTTAATTTATTATATTTTAATTTATTTTGTTTTATTTAATTTTATACTACTTTATTTTATTTAATTTATTTTTTTTCATTTTATTTAATTTAATTTAATTTAGTTTAATCTTATTTATTTTTATTTAGTTTATTTTAAATTATTTTTTTTTAATATATTATATTTTAATTTATTTTATTTTATTTAATTTTATACTACTTTATTTTAATTAATTTGTTTTTTTTTTATTTTATTTAATTTAATTTCATTTAATTTAATATTATTTATTTCTATTTAGTTTATTTTAAATTATTTATTTTAATTTATTATATTTTAATTTATTTTATTTTATTTCATTTTATACTACTTTATTTTATTTTGTTTTTTTCATTTGATTTTATTTAATTTCATTTAATTTAATATTATTTATTTTTATTTAGTTTATTTTAAATTATTTTATTTTAATTAATTTTATTTTATTTATATTTTATGAAATGAGAAGAGCTAGGCCTATCAATCTTTATACCTATCGGGTAAAAATGCAAAGTTGAGTAGATTTAGCCATGCCCCTTGTTCGTCTGTCTGTCTGTTAGTCCCTCAGTTTATGAAATATTTCAACCGAACTTGAATCGTAGATGCGATCGCTTGCGAATTGTCAGAACTGTTAAGATCGGGTATAGTATATATATACTACCCATTTTTCTTTTCAGAAATGAGATTTTGGGTCATAAGTCCGTCAAAAAATTATTCCATAGCATGCAATTTGGTAGTATTACATTTGCACGAGTGTGTGCAAATACCTAATCTTTTTCTCTGAAAATCATGGACATCGGATGACTATACTACTTAGCCCCATACAACCGTATGTGTAGATATAGAGGGAATTAATATTGAAATCTAAAATGATAATTTGATATACTTGCCATGAAAGGTATAAACACTTCGGAATGTCCGAAGACTTTCTTCTTTTAATTTCTTTCTTGTTTTAATTTAAACTAATCTAATTTAATTATTTTTAATTTTATAATTTAATATCATTTCCTTTTTTTATTATATTTACCTTACTTTATTTAATTTGGTTTTTATTTTGTTATTTTGTTCTATTCTTTTTGGATTTATTCTTATTTTTTTGTTTTATATTACTTAATTATTGTTATATGTTATTTATTTTGTTTTATTTTATTTAGCCAATTCATTTTATATAATTTAATTTTATTTAGTATTATTTCATTTTATTCGATTCAAATATATTTTAGGACTTAAATATGAATGAGTATGCATATTTTGCTCCCGAAAAAATTCCAAACTTACTTTTATTAAAGTTCAACAATTTTATTTAATTTATAGAAATTCTTTAATTTATTGCTTTAAATATATGTTAAATTCTATGTATTTAGTTGCACTTCAAAATGTAAATTAAAAAATTGAATTGAAGTACTCAATGAAAATCAGTATAAATTTAGAGGTTATGGCAATGTATGTATGTATCTATTGTATGTTATGTATAGTACATATACAAATGTATGTAAGTTCGGTATTCACATAAATGCTTTCAATTTATAAATAAATCAATTTGGATGGGTAGCAATGCCAGAATTAAATGTTTATTAGCTAGCACTTCCAACTAAAACTAATCGCAATCACATTAACTGTATATATGTATGTACCTACATAGTATTGTAGCAGTGTTACATAGCATACAGAGTCCCTTTACCGCAGTGATAATTCAATTTCGGTCATTTACGCACGCAGATTTCAGTTCTGGTTGTGAGTTCAACTGGCTATTTGCTGGAAAATATGCGGAAAACATTTCGCCACGGTTTGGAATTTCACACCGTTACGTCGTGAAAATAGAAAACTGATTTTAACCAAAGCTCGACGTTGCATTTTGTAAGTATGTATGTATGTGCTTGAGTGTGTTGTAACGCCAGCAGTTCAGCTCATGTATACAAAATATAAATAAATATATTTTCATACATATGTCATATATACCTATGTATGTATGTACAATATATGTTGCCGAATTAAGTCAAAGCTTCTGCGACTATAGTCCTGTTCGGTGTGCTAATGGGCAGTAACAAATGTTACCAATTTTTACCAAACCACGGTCGTTGAGGCAAAAAGCCAGTAAAATTTTTACCAAGAGACCGCATTTTGGACATTTCGTTACTGGCTAATGCTTACCGACATTTCTCACCAAACAGAGTTTATGTGTTCCATATATTATATTATATTTACGTATTTTTTATCTGTAAGTATGTACGAGTATATCTCATTTATGCCATTTAACGCTGTGGCTGTCATCGCTCATTTGCGCTTGCGGTGGGCAATGTTACATGACAAGCACTTATTCAGTTTCATCAAAGGTCAGCAACAGCAGGATCTGTTACCGCTGATTGTTTGAGGGCTCCGACATAAATCAGTTTTATTTGAAAATAATTTAATTTTCCCTTAATTCATATTCTCCCAACATGCAATGGATATTTGCGGAGCAGCCATTTTTTGTAGATTTATTGTTGATTTCCTCAGATTTACTTTTAGAAGAAAATAAAAATTTTTCCTATTCATATGCATACACCTACGTATAAACATACACATTCGTATGTACATACATAAGTATATGCCAACCGATAAATTGTGCAAAAATTTATTGTTTAAGTGATTTATACTCGCACGTTTTGACATATTGCGGCTAAAAGACGATTGACCATTGTTATCTGTTGACGCAGTCACGCTGTGCCTGTAACAATTTATAAATATTTAAGAGTATATATACACATATATTTATATGTACTAGTAGCTGCCAGTTTTAACCCTTGAATTTATTAATTTGCCTACATAATGGCATTGGCTTTTGGCTGTGACCACAGCATAACGTTTATTTGCATGCCCAGCATCCATTGAGTGGGTGTTTTAATAATTTTTTTTTTTGTAGCTGGTTTCTAAGTGACGGGTCCCAAACCCAGCGCACAACCTCGCTAGGCGCGTAAGTTTACTTTTTTTTTACACATTTATATAGCGAGCCGCTTGCTTAAAGGACCTCTGGTGAACAGACGCTGCAATCAGCAAACACTTAAACATAATAAGTCGGAGTGGTTCCACATTGGTTGGCTATCGTATTTTGCGCAAGGGTTGCTCACGTTTTCAGAGCGCGCGACTCGGACGCAAGAGTGGGAATTGAGTATAGCCATATGAGTGTGACTGCATACCCAGAAAGTTGACTACACCTCATTCACCCTGATATTGTTCTTATTGGCCTCAACAATCGCGCCGTGAGTTCTGCTTTCGTCAGACTGGATAAGGTAGTGAAGGATATGGGCCTGATAGTGAACGAGGGCAAGACGAAATATCTCCTGTTATCACACAAACAGTCATCGGCTCCCACGCCACTATTGACAGTAATAACTTCGTTATCATAGATAATTTCGCCTATCTTGTAACCAGTATTAACACCAATAACAATGTTAGCCTGGAAATGCAAAGCAGGATCACTCTTGTCAACAGATTATTCTTTGGATTGCGTAGGTAATTGAAAAGTAAAGTCCTATATCGACGAACGGCGACCAACCTCTACAGGTCCGTCATCGTTCAAATTCTACTATGTGGTGCGGAGGCATGGGCGATGACATCATATGACGAGTCGGCATTAGGAATTTTCGATGTTTTCGAGAAAGATTTTGCGAAAAGTCTATTACGCATTGGCAAGGGCGAGTATGGTAGCCGATGAAATGATGAGTTGTACGGGATATGCGGCGGCATAAATAAAGCATGTCCAGCTTGGCTTTTTAGGGGTAAAAAAAAACCACAATTGTTGAACCCGTCAGGAAAGTCTGCAGAAAAGTTTTAACGCATATCTGATAGGAGCGCTGGGTCGGGTACAAGTGAACTCTAAGAGATTATAAAAAAGCTCCAAGAAAGGCAAAGATAAACTCTTGAAGAGACTTTTGCAGTAAAGTGGATACAAGGTCAGCAAGGAGTAGGCTCAGGAAAGTACACTCAAGTAAATCTCATTATGCGCTGGGTCCGACTGAATTTCGACGATAACTACGATATCAACAAATCGTGACCTTCTCACTACAACCTCTTTCCTCATGAATCGGTTAGAAGGTCAATAAAAAAAAGAGGTCCATATTGAAAAATCTTCAAATCAAATCAAATATTGAATGGGCAATTGGTACTTTTAAGCCAGAACCAGTGCTCCTATCCACCTACAGCAGTCTGTTAACAACATTCCAAACCTATGAAGAGCATCAACAGTTGGTTTTATTCCGAAATTTGGTAACATATCTCATATAAAACCAAAGAACTTCAAACCAAAAAACTTGACAAAATTTTTGCTTAATGTAGCGGAGTGATTGATGGAAGTTTATATCAGGGATACCGTCGGTCACAATTCTCGAAACACCTACACGACTGCATGAAAGGTAGGTATGTCAACGGAGGCAGCGCTACATACGGTTGTATCGAAAGCCTAGAAATCAGTTTAAGAGCATAACTAAAAAGCTTCTTTTTATATCGAGGGTACTTTAAATAACATAGCGTCGGCTGCAGTTGTCTCTGCTCTGCCTTGTCTGAGCGTCGACCCTCGACCCCTTGCCTGAATGCAGGGTCGTAAGATCTGAGCTCGCGAGTGTTTCTTCGCTTAGGCCAGCCAGAAGTGAAACTTCTCAAAGTTACTAGGTCCAGTGCAGGATATAACCGATCTTGCAAAACATTCGGGGCTTATTTTTCGATAAAAAACTAAACTGGATATACAACTCAGAGGAATGGATGAGAAAAGCATCTATACATATTCGTGTAAACGAGCGTTTGGAAGGAATTGAAGCATGCCAATTAAGGTAGTGCCTTGGCAAAACATTCCGAAGATTAGGTCTTCACTTCTTTTTGGTGTAGTGGTCTGGTTAGCAGTACTCGATAAAAAATTAACTACTTAAAAGCTCTTAGAGTGCACTGGATAGCTCTTTTATGTATTAACGGAGCACAGCGGACCACATCTACTGAGGCTATGAAAGTCCTCTTGGATCTACTCCCCATTGACATAATGGGTATGGAAAATGCTCCATGTGCTGCGAACTCTACTCAGTAATATTTTCCAAGCAGAAGTGATGGAATACAGGAGACTGTCAGTTGATTAGAACAAATGGTCGGTGAAGTGTATCTACATATATATTTTAGGATAGCCAGACAGCAGTACACTGGAATCTATAAAAATAAATCAAAGACGAGTTAAAAGGTTGAAAGATGCCGCAGATCACTAAATAAGATAGCCAAGCAGTTATCTTCGAACCAAGTATGGGTAACAGGACAAAGAAGCATGTTAGGCAACGAGATGGGGAACATCCATGATGATGAGTGTATTTACGGGGTGTGTTTTTTTAGGTTAGCACGCAGTGGCATCGAGTTTTACAGAGGAGGAAAAATCTGACACCTTAAAGCAATATTTTCCGCACTTTGGAGGAGTGGGTTGAACTCTCCGGGGGCGGCAACCTTTGGAGACTTAAGCGAAATAGCGGGTACAAAGTTACGTCGATTGCTCTGTTTTGCTGACTTCACACATTGGTTTGACTAGCGGTGGTGCTTAATCACTTATAAACACAAAATAACACGTATACTTATACAAACATGAAAAATATGTAATTTGAGCCATCTGATGGCTTTTACTACCAAAAGTTAATTAAACACAAAATTACATACATATAAGTAAGGGGAATTAAGAAAAGGCTAAACATACGTGTATATGTATCTATTCAAGAGCATCACTGTATAATATTCATACATTGTATATATATGTACATTGTATATATACGCACATACATATGAGTACATATGTACATTAACATGCATGTTTATGATACACTCCAATATGACCACTCTACTGACCTCTATTAACATATTCTTGCCCTGAGCATTCATTTCAGTTAGGTTACATCAGTCTACAACCTTCTCGTTGCTTATGAAAATATTATGTAAATGTGTCGCTCACTTTAATGCAGAGCATTATGTAAGAGTCCAATGGACGATGATTGAAATAATTAAACACGATTTTTATGAGATTTTTATCCAACTTAAAAGCTTTTGTAAGCTTAGTTAAAAAAATATTTGGGGTAGTTTAAAATTCTTCAAATATTCAAATGAAACACGCAAACTAGTATTTCTTTTAAATGAAGAGGAACTAATATTTTGTAAAATAAATAAAATGTACGATATAATTTGTAAAATATAAGCATATGTTTATGCTGTTTGCGTATTTTTTTACAGAGTGTGCATTCAAGCGCTTCTTAGCTTTCAACAGTACTAAGGCAATAAACTCAAGTAGCCTCTTAGCATTTTTTTTATTTAATTCTCCTCTTTTTATCTCGTTTTTTCCACTACTTTTTCTTTTTTTTATTTGTAAATTTTCCTCTTCAACTTCATCTGCAACATTCTCAGCAACGTCTCGCATGTTTGTGCTATTTTGATCTGTTTGTATGCGCACTGGTAAGCCAACGCGTTGCCTGCCATGTTTAATGCAGTATTAAATTAAAAATTGAAAATTACAGCTGCAATGCAGACGCAGCGAGATTTCCAGCATACAAAGTTGGTCATTATTATTGCGTTGAGATAAGGAATTCTCTGCCGGTTTCAACTTCCTGACAGTTAACCTCCTAAATTTGGCAATTACTGCCGCAGTGAGGATTTATTTTTGTTTTCTCCTTTTTGACTTCTTAAGTAGACCACTAAGAGCACATTCATACATAGTACATGCGAATGTACCAAACAGTATGTATAACCATTTGATGGTATGCACTGAATGCTTCGAATTAAAATATAAAATTAAATTACATAATATGAATTAAATTAAAGTATAATAAAATATAACAAAATAAAATAAAATAAAATTAAATAAAATAAAATAAAAAAAACAAAATAAAATAAAATAAAATAAAATAAAATAAAATAAAATAAAATAAAATAAAATGAAATAAAATAAAATAAAATAAAATAAAATAAAATTAAATAAAATAAAATAAAATAAAATAAAATAAAATAAAATAAAATAAAATAAAATAAAATAAAATAAAATAAAATAAAATAAAATAAAATAAAATAAAATAAAATAAAATAAAATAAAATAAAATAAAATAAAATAAAATAAAATAAAATAAAATAAAATAAAATAAAATAAAATAAAATAAAATAAAATAAAATAAAATAAAATAATATAAATTAAAATAAAATAAAATAAAATAAAATAAAATAATATAAAATAAAATAAAATAAAATAAAATAAAATAAAATAATATAAAATAAAATAAAATAGAATAAAATAAAATAAAATAAAATAAAATAAAATAAAATAAAATAAAATTAAATAAAATAAAATAAAATAAAATAAAATAAAATAAAATAAAATAAAATAAAATAAAATAAAATAAAATAAAATAAAATAAAATAAAATAAAATAAAATAAAATAAAATAAAATAAAATAAAATAAAATAAAATAAAATAAAATAAAATAAAATAAAGTAAAATAAAATAAAATAAAATAAAATAAAATAAAATAAAATAAAATAAATAAAATAAAATAAAATTAAATAAAAAAAAAAATAAAATAAAATAAAATAACATAAAATAAAATAAAATAAAATAAAATAAAATAAAATAATATAAAATAAAATAAAATAAAATAAAATAAAATAATATAAAATAAAATAAAATAGAATAAAATAAAATAAAATAAAATAAAATAAAATAAAATAAAATTAAATAAAATAAAATAAAATAAAATAAAATAAAATAAAATAAAATAAAATAAAATAAAATAAAATAAAATAAAATAAAATAAAATAAAATAAAATAAAATAAAATAAAATAAAATAAAATAAAATAAAATAAAATAAAATAAAATAAAATAAAATAAAGTAAAATAAAATAAAATAAAATAAAATAAAATAAAATAAAATAAAATAAAATAAATAAAATAAAATAAAATTAAATAAAAAAAAAATAAAATAAAATAAAATAACATAAAATAAAATAAAATAAAATAAAATAAAATAAAATAAAATAAAATAAAATAAAATAAAATAAAATAAAATAAAATAATAAATAAAATAAAATAAAATGAAATGAAATACAACTAAATTAAATAATTTCGAAGAAAATAAAATAAATTTAAGGTAGCAATCAACAATAAATTCTTTTTCCTTTACAGTGGCAGAATATCATTGCATTTCGTCACAGCAACGTTGCAACCTTTTCCACATACAAAAAACTTGAACTATTTGCTGCCATTATTTCAAAGCGGTAAAAGCTTTGTATCTCCAACCAGTCCGTTGACTCTTCCACCAGACTGATCAAAGCTTGTCGGCGCAATGGTGTTGGCCACACATGCAATAAACCCTTTGGCTCTTTCGCCGGTTGTTTTGGGCCGGTCGGTTGTTTTTGAGCGGATGTTTTGCACAAAGAAAAATCTGCCATTGACAGAGAGTATGCAGAGAGTCATATGTACCTATGTATATGCAAACCGAACCGCAACAAAAATGCAAAAAGGCGATCCTACAAAGAAATAAAGTGAAAAACCCTAGAAATGTGTGTGTGTACACGTATATATGCAGGGCGTAACAAAGTAACGTGGTGTAGTGTGGGTGTGGGATCGATTTACACAGTACACTTTTCTGCAAAAACGTTTGCACTTTGTTTCGATGGCATGCAGAATATGTGCTAAAGAAATATTTTCATTGATTTTGTGATTGCCAGACTTTTTTTTGCTATCAATTTTTTTTAGTTATTTACCAAGTATGTGTGGCTTTTTTTGTTTATGCCTTGACAATGTGCTATTCAATTGTTTTGCCATGTGCTTTGTTGTGAAGGCTCTTTAAGGGAATAGTGGAGCTTCGATACAAGTAATTGTTGAAGCTGTTTTTGTCATAAGTATGACATATTCCTCGTCGTTCTTTGGAATTGGGCATTCCACAAATATCATTACACCGTATTTTGCAAAAAGACTTGGCTTTTAAGGCTTATAAAGTTCAGTCAAAACAAGAACTCAAGCCGGCCGTTTTATCCGGAATTTCATTAAAAAATCATCTTGACTGATGGACTCCTTTTCACCTCAATGTCTACGTAAATAAGCAAAACTTTCGTATCTGTGAATCGGAAAACCCTAAATTTACTGATGAAAATCATCTCCAACTGTTCTCAACTGTTTGGTGGAGTTTATGGTCTGGCCGGGTGATTGGACCTTACTATTTCGAAAATGAGGCGAAAAAACTTTTACGGTGAATGGATTGCACTATCTAGAGGCGATTAATGATTTTTTATAGCTGGAATTGGATGGTATTGACCTGAAAAACGTTTACATTCAACAAGACGGCGCTATGTGCCACACAATCAACGAAGCCATCAATCTTTTATGGGAAAAAGATAATATCTACGACAACAGGACAACGTCGATTCAAGACCTTAAATTCGAATTCGTGAATATAATGAGGGCATACAGCTGCCACTTTGCGATTTGGTGATGGAAAATTTCATAAAAGGGATACGGCCCTGTAAACGTAGTCATGGCTTCAGTTTAGGTTACATAGCGCCAATTAAATTTATATATAATAATAATAGGCCCAACGAATACACATACATACAGATTTATCGTATAGTGCCATCGGAAATGACTTAATGCAAAAAGTAAAAATTGTTTTTCAACAGACTCTAACTTATCGGATTGAACTTGATAATTGGCGTTCCATATCAGTGAACCCTATTCTGATATTTGCCTCACAAAATCATATAAAGTGCTTTAGTTACATAAGGGCGAGTATTTTGCAGATCTTCCAGAAAATTACTTTTTGGACGGTATCAAGTAGTTGGAAAATCGCTGGAATAAGTGTATCGAGCTAAAAAGGGATTACATTGAATAAAATAAAAAAACAGTTTAAAAAATTTTTTGTTTCATTCCCAAGGAGGTTACTTTTCAACCCACCTATTATATACGAGTTTATAGTATTATATGGTGCGGATGGCACGGGTTCATATCTCGGTGTTGTACTAACATCCAAAAATTTGTAGAAAATTAATTTAAATAAAAAATTAAGTTAAATTTTTTAACTGCGGTCGCCCCTCGGCAGGGAGTGGTTGGAGTGTATTTCTGACATGAAATAAAGCTTCTCATAAAAAATCATCAGCCGTTCGGAGGTGGCTTAGTATAAGCTGTAGGTCCTTCTATTTGTTGGAAAAACACCAAGACGCAAAACCCCAAATTGGAAGAGGAGCTCGGCCGAAAATCGCTTCAGCGGTTATAAAATGCCAATTGTGTATATATTACATGGTGCTGGACGTATTGCTTCGCTTCCAGAGATCGCAATAAAATTACGCGTTATTTCAGCAGAGTGGGATGGCGCTTTTCCAGTGGAATACCAGCTACGAATTTAGATCGTGTGCAGTAAACTGACTGTAACGGAGTTTTCCTCTTGGCTGGGGTAAGCTCAGCCTTGCCAAGGGTTTGCTAAAGTAAAATGCGCTGGGTACGTTACAACAAATTTATTAGTTTAACAATCTCTATCTACACGGTTTCTAATACGTTACTCGCTATTTCTATGACAAGTAAGTAAGTGTTCGTGAGGTATAAACCCTCAGGTACACTACGTTTGCTGGTGGTGTTGAACCCACGAGCAAGTATGCTTAATAATAACACAAATAGTACTTCTTTCGTATGGCGCTGTGGAGGTATAATCCCTCTAACAGCCCTCGTTCCAGTGAGGTAAAAACCCTCAGTAGAATATAAATAAATGCTCGTGAGGTATATAGACCCTCAGGTGCACTACGTTTGCCGGTGGTATTGATCCCACGGGCAAGTATACCTAACGACAACACAAAGGCTACTCAATTTCCTTTGCGTTTTCGTCGCCTTTTATACTATTCTGCACGCAGGCAGAATGTTATTTTATAATAACAATTGATTGCTGCGTACAGTTTCTCACTTATTCTATGTGTATGTGTGTATGTGCATTCATGTTCGAACATGCTCATAGGCTTCAGCGCTTCAATAATTTAAGTATGTAAATATATATATATATATATGTAATATATATAATTATTACTATTTATGTATATATACAAATATGAAAAATATATATATATAAAAATGTATTGTTGTGAGGTCTCCAAAAGCCTCGGATTTAGGGGTCCTTACACCCTCCCCTCACTTCCTGCTGCGAGGCTTATGGTCACCAGGCCAGTCCGTGTGATCCTCACGCGGTGGTAGTTGCCTTCGACGTGCCGCTTGTAAGATCGCCCCTGCCACGCACTTCACCATCCTCCTCGGATATATCGAGTTCTCCTCGTCGCTTCGCTGGTTGTTCATCCTCACTCTCTGACCAGATTGTGATTGGTGTGGATGCGCGCACTAAGCATTCTCCTTTATCAGCACTGCCGCTACCTGCTTCTTCGTTCCGTACGAATATCACTGTAGATTCGCTGGTACAGGTACTATCTGCTCTGCCTCGTTTACATTGTTTTTCTTCGGGTATATGAGAACGTATATCCTCCTCTGCCAGTCTGTGTATACGTATGCGCGGCCAGTCATTTGTTGCTGCCATCTCTGCTGCTTGCTTATGCTGCTTACTTCGTATGGTTCGTTGGCACAATTAGTTTATCGCTCGCTTCAGTTGTTAGAACACTTGATGTGAGTTTGGTCATGGCGCCGGCTTTTATTTTGATTTTTCATCGCTCGACCAACTGTGCTTTTCCTGCATATGCAAATTTCTCTTCCGAATTTTTGCAGGAGTATTTCAGTTATTATTATTATTTTGTGTGTATATATTTATTTTTTTTTTCTGTGCGTTATGTATATATAATTATTATTATTTTTTTTTTCGTCTATGTGGTTTTGCTTGTATAGTTTCACTTTGCATATATTTTACTTTATGTATGTATGTATATTATGTATATTTTTGTTTTTCCACTTGTATGTACATATATATATATCCACTTCATTGCATGTATGTATGTATGTATATTATATATTTTTTTCTCTCACTTAGTTATGTATATGTATGTACATTTGTATATATGTATGTTCATTTGTTTACCGCTGGCTCTGCTGTTGGTGGGTGCTGCCACCTTCACACAGTATGTGACTTTTTTCACTTGAATTTTTTTTTTTTTTTTTTTTTTTTGTTTTTGTGTTTGTTTCTTAACACTACGACTCCCTTTTATGTCCATTTTAGGGTGCGTCCATATCAAACTTTTTTCACTCTTAATTTTTTTTTTTTTTGTTTCTTAACACTACGATGTCTTTTTTTTTCACTAAATTTTTTTTCACTAATATTTATTTATTTTTTTTTTGTTGTTTTGTGTTTTTGTGTTTACTTCAAGTTTCTTCTTTTTTTCACGATAATTTTTTTTTTGCTCTATTATCCTTTTACTTCAAAATTTTTTTTTTTTTTTTCCGTTTATTTTTTCACGATAATTTTTTTTTTTTGCTCTATTATCCTTTTACTTCAAAATTTTTTTTTTTTTTTCCTTTTTTTTTTCACGATAATTTTTTTTTTTTATGAAATGTTTTTCCCATCGCCGTGGTAGGGCTTCAGTTCACTCAGATGTGCCGTTATACTTTTTCCCTTGTGTATTTTGTCCAGTTCCACTATTACTGGAGATATGTAGTTGGTTATTCGATGCGGGCCGCTGTACCTGGGAGCTAGTTTGGCCGCAAAGTTTTCTATCGCCTTTGAGAGGTGGTGTTCCTTCACTAGTACTAAGTCGCCTATAGCTGGTTGCCAATTTCGCCTTCGCAGGTTGTAATGACGCGCTTGATCGGTTGCTGCGCGTTGTTGGTTACATCGAACTATTCTGTAGACTTCTGCCATCACTGTTGCTTTCTCTGCTGGTGTCGGGGTCTTCTGCGCTGTTCCGAAGGTGTGTTCGTCGAAGAGATTATTCGGCATTCTTGGGTCTCTTCCCTGGACTATGTATGCCGGACTGTATCCTGTGGATTCGCCTACGCAGGTATTGAGTGCGAGTGTTATTTCTGGGAGTAGTTCGTCCCAATCACGTTGTTCTCTTCCGGTGAATTGCGCTATCATTCTTTTAATGTTCCTGTTTGCTCTTTCGGTCGGGTTCTCTTGCGGTGTGTAAGGTGCGGTTAGCTGGTGTTTCACTCCGTGCTCGCGTAAGAAGTTTTTGAAATGCTTACTGGTGAATTGTGCTCCGTTGTCCGTGATTAGTACTTTTGGGATACCAACACGCGCTAAGATCCTTTCTCGGAATGCTCGCACGAGGCCTTCGGTTGTGGCTTTGCGGACTGCAACGATCTCTACCCATTTAGAGAATCGGTCCAGAAAGACGAGAGCCATTGTATTGACATGCTTTGATCGGGGTAACGGGCCGACGAAATCTGCACACACTGTTGCCCATTGTTCTTCCGCTATTTGGGTGAGCATTTTGCCTGCAGCTTGTTGTTGGCCGGGCTTATATATTTGGCACTCGTGACACTGTTGTACATACTTCCTCACGTCGCGAAACATTCCTGGCCAGTAGTATCGTGCCATCGCCCGGGCTATGGATTTACGAATGCCCATATGGCCTGCACTCGGGGCGTCATGTACTTCTTTTAACACTCGTAGTTTTTGAGACATTGGTACACATAGCTTCCACGGAGTAGTATCTTCACCATCGACTTGGGTCGTCATTCGCCTATATAAACTGCCTTCTTCGATCACGTAGTCCGGGTACTTTTCTGGGGCTTCTTCCACCTTCGCCTTCTTTTCTTTTAGCCATGCGCCGTCTTCGTTTTCGTCTTCCTCTAATACTGTGCCCAACTGTTCCTCTTGTGGTTGCCTTGATAGCGCGTCTGCTACGACGTTCAGCTTCTTTATTGGTCGATCGTCTCGCATGAGTGTTTTATGTGTGGCGGCATTGGACGGTCCTGACATCTCCTCAAATTGTTTCAACTCACTTTGCAGGAACTCACTCACTTTCTTATCCGCTGGGTTGCCTGCTTGTGGTGTGGTTTGGTTTGGGCCTTCTGAGGCCGTGTACTCCTTCGCTCTCTTCTCAACTATGGCGGTGCACGTGATTATCTCATCTTCTCTCTTGTCTACTCTTAATCTTAATGACTCTCCGCCGCATCTCAACTCTGTGTTGGCCTTCGCCAGGTAGTCCGTCCCGAGTACCATTTCATCGACCAGGCCTGGTAGAACAAGTAACTCGCTGTGATGTACTTCGTTCCCCAACTTCACTTCTGCTTCTACTGCTTCCTCGACGTCCTTGCGCCTTCCATCTCCCATTACCACTCGTGTCTTTACGGGTTTCGTTCTTTCCATACCCTTCAATCTCTTCACCACTTCTTCACTCACGAAACTCCTCGTTGCTCCGGTATCTATTGCCGCTACTATGTTTTCGCCGTTCATGGTCACATTGGCCAGGATCCGGCCTTGTGTCTGGTTTAGTGCTGCTGCTGTTCTCGAGGGAGTGTTGTGGACCCCACCCCTCGATACTGATGAGGCCCCTGGTTGTTTCCCTGTAGATCTGGGCAGCGATTTCGGGTGTGTACTCCACAAAGTCCACACTTCCAACAAAACTCGATTTTTGGACTGCGACAGCCGTGGGCGAAATGTCCGGCTCCACCGCATCGTCTGCATGCGTTTCGGGGGTCTACGTACCTCCCTTGCTGATTTGGTTGGCTCTCTGCTCTCCTTGGTGTGTTGGGATTTCGGTCTTCACGTAATTGCTGGTAGCGCTCTGCTCTGTCTGCTCGATCTGGTCTTGTAGCGCCCTCAAACCTCCTTGGTTGTTCCCGCCTTTCGCTGCTGTGTGGGTACCTATAGCTCTCATCGTTCACGTGCATAGACTGGTACCGTTCTTCCGGTCGTCGAGGTACAAATGGTCGCGCTGCGGCTCTGAATGGCTCTCTCTCGGGGGGAAGGTTTTCGAAGTCTTCTACCAAGTCCACTAACTCTTCCAGACTCTTGAACTCACTCCGTTTAACGTAAAGTTGATACTCTCTGCGCGAATTTCGATAGATACGGCTTAGTTTCTCTTCGGCTGTGTAGTTCGCGTGCCGCATAAGCCCTTGTAGTACCAGGACGTAATCTTTAAACCGCTCACCCGGTCGTTGGACGCGTCGGCGTATCTCGTCGTTCAGTTGTTCAAAGTACCGCGAGCTCAGAAAGAACTTCAGGAAATCTTTTTTAAACTCGTCCCATTCCTGCCAGTGCCGATTGTTATTCCGGAACCACACTAGAGCTTTCTCCTTCAGTAGCTCTGGTAACGCTCGTGGGATTGAGTTACGGTTTAAGCCGTAACCGTCCGCTAATTCCTCTACCCGTTCGATAAATCCTAATGGATCTTTACCGCCGTCGTGTCGGAATCCCCATTTCCGCACCCTGTCCATAATATTCGCGTGAGAGGGTGTCGCAGGTACGTACGCTTGCTCTTCTTCGTGAAGCATGCCGTGAGCTCCCTCATAAAACTCGCTTGATGATGGGACGCCTTCTCTTGGTGTCGCTGGATTTATGGTGATATTTGGCCGAGTATGTCGGAGGGCCAACTCCGTCAAGCGTCTTTGCACGCCTTCTCCTTCACCCTGATTCTGGATGAAGCTCGCAAAGCGTTTGCGCAGCTCCTCCACTGTTCCGTAGTTCTCGAACCCAAATTCTTCTGCGTATCTCAATAGTTCCTCTCGATTGAGGTAGTACACCCATGTCACTTTGACCATGGCTTACCTCGTTATCTCGTTCTTCTTACTTTAGAGTCCCTGCTCGGGCGCCAGTTGTAACGGAGTTTTCCTCTTGGCTGGGGTAAGCTCAGCCTTGCCAAGGGTTTGCTAAAGTAAAATGCGCTGGGTACGTTACAACAAATTTATTAGTTTAACAATCTCTATCTACACGGTTTCTAATACGTTACTCGCTATTTCTATGACAAGTAAGTAAGCGTTCGTGAGGTATAAACCCTCAGGTACACTACGTTTGCTGGTGGTGTTGAACCCACGAGCAAGTATGCTTAATAATAACACAAATAGTACTTCTTTCGTATGGCGCTGTGGAGGTATAATCCCTCTAACAGCCCTCGTTCCAGTGAGGTAAAAACCCTCAGTAGAATATAAATAAATGCTCGTGAGGTATATAGACCCTCAGGTGCACTACGTTTGCCGGTGGTATTGATCCCACGGGCAAGTATACCTAACGACAACACAAAGGCTACTCAATTTCCTTTGCGTTTTCGTCGCCTTTTATATTGGATGAGTGCATAAGTTCGTGCCCGATTTCAAGTGCAAACTAAAATTGAAATTTTTTGAAGAAAGCGCTTTTATTAATCAATTATGTATTCGCCATCATGTTCGACAATCCACTCACAACGTTCAACCAATTTACGGATGCCTGATTCATAGAAATCGTGCGGTTTCTCGTTGAAAAAGGTGTCAAGGTGGTTTTTGACGTCTTCCACATTTTTAAATTTTTTTCCATTCAAATTGTTCTGCAGCGATCGAAACAAATGATAATCAGAAGGTGCAATGTCGGGTGAATATGGGGGATGCGGCATGATTTCCCAATTCATCTCCTTCAGTTTGGCCAGGGTCGGTTTTGCAACATGTGGTCTGGCGTTGTCATGATGGAAAAGAACTCCTTTGCGATTGGCCAAAATCGGACGTTTTTCATCAATTGCTTTCTTCAATTCGACCAATTGCTGACAATACTTGTTGGCAGTGATCGTTTCTCCAGCTGGCAAGAGCTCAAAATAGATCACGCCTCGGATATCCCACCAAATGCACAGCAGTACCTTCATCGGATGCAATCCACCTTTCGACATCGGTTCCGCCCCTTCGTGTGCCTGTTTCCATGTTCTTTTGCGTTGAACATTGTTGTACAGGACCCATTTTTCATCACCAGTCACGAGCCGATCCAAAAAAGGTTCGTTTTTGATCCGTCGAAGCAAAGAAATTGCTGTTGACATACGGTCCACTTTGTTCTTTTCACTCAACTGATGTGGCACCCATGTATCGAGCTTCAAAGTGTACCCAACCTTTTTTAAACGACGAAACGCAGTTGATTTGTTTACGTTCAATTCACTGGCAACCTCTTCCGTCGAAATACGTGAGTTATTCGCAACTAAAGTCCTTAGAACATCGTCATCAAGCTCAGAAGGCCGTCCACTGCGAGGTTGATCTTCGAGGTTAAAATCTCCAGAACGAAATTTCGCTAACCATTTCTTTACTGTGCGGAGTGCTGGAGCACGGTCCAAATAAACTTCGCGAATATCTTTAGTTGCAGCGCCCACTGTTTTTCCTTTGCGGAATTCGTATAACATAATATGACGCATATGATCTTCTTCGTTGTTCATCTTCCATGCGTCTTTTCACTAAGCAACTCAAATCAAAATGAAGTTATTTTATGCTTGATTAACAGTTCGGACTGTCACCTTTCCAACGATATATAATATGTATATATTTCTTTCACGAGCGCCACTCTCAAACGATTCGTACGGCATCCAGCGGAATCGGGCACGAACTTATGCACTCATCTAATACTATTCTGCACGCAGGCAGAATGTTATTTTATAATAACAATTGATTGCTGCGTACAGTTTCTCACTTATTCTATGTGTATGTGTGTATGTGCATTCATGTTCGAACATGCTCATAGGCTTCAGCGCTTCAATAATTTAAGTATGTAAATATATATATATATATATGTAATATATATAATTATTACTATTTATGTATATATACAAATATGAAAAATATATATATATAAAAATGTATTGTTGTGAGGTCTCCAAAAGCCTCGGATTTTGGGGTCCTTACATGACATCATTACTTTTTCTGCTAATTTTTGTTGCTTAGATTTTACGAGTGGGCTTGCTCCTGTTGGGCTCTATACCATGGACATTTTTTGGTTTTTGGATCGTTCTTAAAGAATCAAGATTCGTCATCAGTAACCACTTTACTAAAGTTGCTAGACTGACCATTTTCGAGTTTGTTTAGCAAATCATGAGCAAAATGCACTGGAGCCTCTTTTTGGGGCCCATTTAAAATTCGCGGTGGAAATCGAGCAGATTCCTTCGGGTATCCCAACCCAATTCATTAGCAATCATTTCTTATGCCAATCATGGGTCTTCGTCAATTTTGAGCTTCACCAGAGCTACAGTGACGTCATCAGTGGAAGATTTTGGTCGACCTTCTCGGGGCTCGTCCTCTACAAAAAAAATGTCCGGTCTGGAATCTTCGGAGCCACCTAGAAATAGTTTTTAAAGACGGTGCAATCGTTCCATATGTAATTCGGCATTCCCTGAATATTTGTATTGGTTGACCTATCCTTAGCTATCTTGCGTTTTCTCGTCTCCATTTTAGCTGATCGTTCTAAAATTTTAAATGAAAAATAACAAAGTGATTTCGAAGGATTTGGTTTTTGGATTTTTAGATTTAACAAAAACAAATTGAAAGTCACCAACTGACCGAACTTTTGTTAATCTCCTCGTACATATCTACTTTCGTATTATTTTTAGTGGACGCATTGATGTTCTTCATAAAATTTTAAAGTTTTTATTTTTAAGACATTCTCTGACGAGTGGCAAATACATTTCAAATTTTTAGAAGTGTTAGCTACGGAATCTAGCTGTACCAATGCGATTAGAAGCTCTTTGAATTCTTTCTCTTAGCATTAAATATTTATGAGTAAAGGTCTCCTTAAAATGCCACAAAATGATTAATTAAAGAGATTAAAGAGAAATTCTGGTCGTCATAATTTTTATTTTATTCAACCGCCAACGGCTGTGATTTTTTTGCATTTTTCATATTTTCTTATGCACAAGTGCCATATGTATGTTTGAATTTATGTAAATTTGTGGGTACTTATGTTTACAGTTTATCTTTTATCATTTCAGCCTTTCAACGCAAAAAGTAAACACAAATACACATTTAAACATAATATACAAACACATACAACAAATGCTACAAATATATACTCGTGGACTCAATTTCATAGCAAGAACAGCAAGAATGACATCAATCGTCCGGACTGTGCAGACAAAGGCAAGGCCAGATGAAATGCTGAGGCCACCTACTGGTACTGTTAGGTCAGTGATAGCGTAGCAAATGGTACTTGGAGTACAACGGCATTGACGCTTGTTGACTTTTCATTTCATGCAACTTAGCTAACCATCAAAAGCATGAATGGAAGGAAAATAAAAAATGCCAGCCAAAAACAAAAAAGGAAAAAGAAAGAGAAGAATAAAATAGAGATAAAAGAAAAAAGTAATGCAGGTCATAAGGGCCTTTTTGTATGAATATTATCACACCGCAATTTGAAAATTACAGTTGAGCTCTTCAGAATAGCCAAATATCAAATATAATTCACGGTAAGTAAGTACAATAAATAAAATAAAGAAGAAGCTTTACAAAGAGGCTGCAAATGAAAAGGCGACTGACGAATTGTGGGTGTAAAGGAATGCAAATTTAGAGAAATTCGCAGTGAAAAGGAAAAAAATATAAAATATGGTTTCAAATATAACTAAAATTCTATGTAGTATTCAAACGCATTTACGTGGGCTTTTGATGGCTTTATCTGTATTCACTTTTTTTTACATTTTCATTTCATTCTTCTTTCTTTCAAAATGTTTTTTCCCTCGCTTTATACTTACTCTTAATCAAACCAATCACGTTGTTCTGCCTTTCATATTAGTCCTTATTGATGTAACCGCTGGTATTTTTGTAGCCAGAATTGGCTGGATCAAAAGCAAATTCAAAGTAAGAGCTCACAAAAGCATTCGGGTAATTATATTAACTTTTTAATGTTACGCCAACATTGCGGTTGAACTATGAAAAGGTAAGAGCAAAAGCACTCTGCTGAAAAAATCACAGCAGGTGGTTCAGTAGAAAAAAATTTTGCATTAATTTTTTTTGTGCGCGGGACAAGTGCTCATTCATTGGTTTTTGTGTAGCTTGTCTGTTCGTATACACATGTGATCAAAAAATATATTACGGAAAATGTATTGGTGACTTTTACAATTTCACAACTTCAAAGATTAAAGCCTACACGTTAAAAAATAATTAATTGAAATCTTCTCTTCCCTATTGGCGTTGCCACCGCTTACGCGATTATAGTCGAATCAATATGGAAGCGCCATTCTTTTCTTGTTTTCGCTGCCTGGCGCCAGTTGGAAATGCCAAGTGAGGCCAGGACACTCTCCACCTGATCCTTCCAACGGAGTGGAGATCTTCCTCTTCCTCTGGTTCCACCAGCGGGTACTGCATCAAATACTTCCAAAGCTGGAGTGCTTTCATCCATTCGGACGATATGGCCTAGCTAGCGTAGCCGTTGTCTTTTCATTCGCTGAACTATGTCAATGTCATCGTATAACTCGTACAGCTCATCGTTCCATCGGCTGCGGTATTCGCCTTTGTCAATGCGCAAAGGACCATAAAGCGTTCGCAAAACTTTTCTTTTCTCCCGAAAATTCCTAGAGCCGACTCATCAGATGTTGACAGCGTCCACGCTTCTGCGCCATATGGTAGGACCGGTATGATGAGCGACTTGAGAGTTTGGTTTTCGTTCGCCGAGAGAGGACTTTACTTTTCAATTGCCTACTCAGCCCAAAGTAGCATCTGATGGCAAGAGTGATTCTGCGTTGGATTTAAAGGCTGACATTATTATTGGTGTTGATACTGGTTCCTAGATAGACAAAATTATCTCCGACTTCGAAGTTATGACTGTCAACAGTGACGTGGGAGCCGAGTCGCGAGTGCGATGACTGTTTGTTTGATAACAGTAGATATTTCGTCTTGCCCTCATTCATTCCCAGACCCAATCTCTTGTATCTTCTCTATTCAGCTCTGCAGCTTGTATTATTTTCTCCGGCAATAACTTAAAAAAGTCACACGATAAAGAGTCACCTTGTCTGAAACCTCGTTTGGTATCGAACGGCTCGGAGAGGTCCTTCCCGATTCTCACGGATCACACCGCTAAAATGCTAAAGGTCAGTTTACACAGCCGTGTTTGTGGGGACACCAAATTCAGACATAGCGGCGTAAAGGCAGCTCCTATTCGTGTTGTCGCAGGCGGCTTTAAAATCGACGAAAAGGTGGTGTGTGTCGATTCTCTTTTTACGGGTCTTTTCCAAGATTTGGCGCATGGTGAATATCTGTTCAATGGTTGACTTACCAGGTCTAAATAATGTCCTATCAGTTTGTTGACGGTGGACTTTAGTCTTTCACACAATATGATAACATGATCGATTTGGTTAAGAGTTTTTCGATCTAGAGACAGCCAAGTAGCTTGTTGAATTTTTTTGTGTTGGAATCTAGGGCTACAGACAATCATATTTCGGGCCCCGGCAAAGCCGATCAGCCTCATCCCATTTGTAGAAGTTTCATCGTGGAGGCTGAATTTGCATTCGAGCCGCTCGTAAAAGGCACCCTTGGTCACATCGTTGCGGCGTGGGCGCAAATTAGAGTGGTGTTGAAAAATTTCGTTTGGATGCGGATTAGTTCGCCTCCAAACGGATGTTTGTTGGCTACCCAGAGGATACTTGTTCTAAGACCGGAAGTCGTGAGCTGCTTGAACCATATTCAAAAGAATCGTTTCTGGCCACTCCCATGTGATTGGCAGTCAAAAACTTTCCTCACTTGCGTGAACTTCTGTACATGGGCCCATCCACAAAACTAATGGACCAAATATTCAGCACTTACCATACGTGTATGTAATTCTATGAAAAATCTTTATTACTCATACGCCATGTCAATCTACTTTTATTATGTAGCTCTCTCTCGACACTCGTTTATTTTTTTTCCGAATTTCTTTAGTACTTTAAAGGCATTAATTCTTCAGCACAAAGGAAATTTTAAAAATAAATGTTTTAAAATAAGACGCAAAACCACAAATTGGAGGAGGCAAGCTCGGCCGAAAATCGCTTCAGCGGTTACAAAGCGCCAATTATACATATATAAATATATATATACGTTTTAAAAATCAGAATCTAGCGAGTGGGGGAGTACTTCTTATTGGAAATTTTTTTTAGTAATAGTGTTTCTCTGCTTATCAGTAATGTTTAGACGGACTATCAATTCAATAGTAAATAATATTGTTTCTATTAACTGCACTTTTACGTCACCAAGTGACTAATTTCTTGTAGAGGTAGATCCTGTTGACAATAATTTGTCCGAAACAAACTCCTTTCTTTCCGTAGGGAGTTATATCCACTTGTAATTTCCAAAAAATCTTTGTTTTTTGGGAATATTTTCCGAAAATCTAAAGTTGATCCGATAAACAGTCTCGGAGATATGATCGTATAATTAAGGACGTCTCGTAGCATTCGAAAATAGCCGAAGGGCAAGGTGGAGTAGTTTAACTTAGTGCAAATGGTTCGCAAGACTTTAAATGCGTTTTTCTCGAAACGCTGTTTTCAGAGTTGGTGAGGAAAATTTCTCTGAAACGGCAGAACGGATCGTGTGTCTTATAAAGGCAACGAGATTTTCAATATTCGCTGAGGCTAACTTAGCGAGACAGTCAAATAAATGTTTTCCAAGGAAGTTGTGTCGCGCAGATGCCAAAGCTGGATAATGGTACAGGTAGTGCTCGATGGTTTCCTGCTTTTCTTTGTACCTACAGCTGGAGCAAAAATCATTAGAGTGATAGCCCATTCTCTTCCAGAGAAGACCCTTTAAACAGTATATTATGGAGAACTGGTCCAGAAGGGTAAAATGTTTTGATTTTTTCGCGTCTGGTAAAGGCCAGTTTAAGCATGTACTTTGTCGTGGACAGAGGTAAACTAGCATCGTGTGCATGTTTTATCGTGGGTATAAGAGTTGCTTCCCTTGCTAGTTCGTCTGCCATGAAGTTGCCTGGGATATCCCTGTGTACACGTACCCAGACAACGGCAGTGCTGTATTTAGTTGAGAGTTTGTTAAGAAAGTTCCTACATTTTATGGCCACTTTTGACGTGGTACTATTAAATTGAAGAGATTTGATTGCAATCTGGCTCTCGGAGTATATTGTAACCGATTGTTTTGCTGTCTTAGTTTTGTGCAACTACTCCGTGGCCTTCATACAGTGGTCTGGTAGTCTCAAGCTCATGTTCAATGAGAGCATGGGAGAATAAATTCCGCAACTCACTTTCCCATCAAGCTTTGAACCGACTGTGAAGTTGGCTGTTGATCCCTGGTCGGGGGTATTGGTGGTTTCCTACTGGCATCTATTTGGGATTCTCGTGGAGAAAAGATTATTAAAGCATACACTGGAGATGGTGTAATCCAGCTGCTTCGGCACTTCTATAAAAAATAATATTCCTGTGTCTCCTATACAGCAAATCTTCCATGGTTGAGTTGCATTCAAGCTGATTGCGTTTAGTCCTCAGGTGTAAAAAAACGTTCACCCCTCAGTTTATTTATTATGTACGAATACTAGAATAAGAATAAAAGCTATTCGGTGCCAAGTCAGGACTATATGGTGGATGGCTCATCAAATCAATGTTTTGAAAGCTCAAAAATGCCGTTTGTCTTCGGTGGTTGGTTTTCCTGATTTCTTAAAAGGCAACTGATAAAAGATAGTTGTGTACCACTCAGAAATAGCTGTTCTGTCCTAGTGATATGGATGCGACATGGCGGCATGTCCAGTTTTTCAAATAAGGCAATCATTTGCCTGGCAGTGCTTCGTACGTGAGCAACTTTTGTTGGACTTGGTTCATATTTAAATACCCATACAGTCGTCTGCTGTATACTTTTGGGCCCATAGCCGTAAATCTACGATTCGCCATCTGTCACAATGTCAAGTTTTGAAGCACCGCTACTGGGTACTTTTAACATTTTTCCCTACCAATCGATACAAGCCTTCGTTTGAGCGATAAATAAATTGATCAGTTTTTTACAGTCAAATGTTCAACCAAAATTGAATGTATGATGGCCCCACTAATGCATATAATAGTCTCAATATCACTATAGGTCACATCAATAGTTTCACGAATAACAACTGATTTTGTACGACCTTAACGAATCGATTGACTTCACCATAGTATCGATAAACATTAGTACTTGATAGAACTTAATTGTCAAAAATCTAGTTGTTAAAAATGATTGCTAAAAATGTTCGCGATTTCTTACCATTTTTTGGACGAGTTGAGTATTTTAAGTTACTGTAAATAACAAAAATATAAGTCAAAAATGTCAAGTTTTACGATAAAATTGTCAGCTGCGTAATTGCGATACTAGGGTTGTCAAATATATATACCGTCTGAACGAGCCCTGCGTACATAAGGACAGCGTAAGAATAGCCGAGTTAAAAATATTAAAAACAAAAAGTTGCCAATACCTAATTATTGGTGAACAGAATATTGATCATAAAATCTAAATTTTTGAAATGATTTATTAATAGAAAAAAAAATATTTTAAGATGTAAAAAACATAGAAAGCATAAGCCTTTTTAACTGATTTTTCAGTAATAAAAATATTAAAAAAAAAATAATCAAAAGTTATTTATAAAAATTTTACTTTAACTAAATTATTTTAATAATTTATGAATATTATTTGATTCAGAAGTTAAGAATTTTAATTTCCGTTATTTTTCACATTATCTGCAGTTGAAAAAATGTTCACGTATAATAATGGAATATTCCATATACTCGTATATGCAATTGGAAGCGTAAATATTTTTCATTATATTTTTTTCATTTTTGCTGTTCATGAAGTTCACATTCACAACCAGAGCAGAGTAATTATTTTTATTCACTAACAATCATCATTAACTATGGAAAAATGTCAAGTAGAACGCTGACAGCAGTAAAAAATGGTACTTTTGTTAAGTGAAAATAATAACTGTACTTATATGTGTATACACCGTTATGTTGTCAAAGCGATAAGTATTAATATGTCAGAAACACTTTCAACTTTCAACTTTTCATTTTATATTACTTTTCGCTTACTACTTCTCGTACGCTTTTGCTTGCCTTAAGTTAGCCATTTTTCCAGCCACATTTTTACACAACTCCACAATGGTTGTCTGTCTATTTTGTTGTTGTATTTTTCGCAATCTACCATTTTTTCTCTTTCTGCTCTTCACCGCAAATTGCGAACACCATCACAATCATCATTAACTAAAATAGCTGAGAAAATTAAATGAACGTACGATGCAATGCTGGAATGAATGCAGGAACCAAAGCGAGAAGTCTACTTTTAGGAGCAAACCAAATGAAACGCCAAAAACAGATAACGAATAGCAATAGATAGCAGAGTGATTCTTTAAATCTGTGTATGTTCAGTTGTCTAGGTGTGCAATTGAATTTTTCATACATACGAGTACTTAAAAGATATGTAGATATGTGCATATGTAATTATTATTATCAATTGGAATTTTCTTTCGCCACTGGTTTCGTGCTGCAATTAGCAATGGCTGGCTCCTGTTGGCTGGTACTGAAAACTCGAACGTGAATATTACAGGGTGAGCCAAAGAAATTTGGGATATGTCAAATATTCAGTAACAAATTCAGTGGTTTACGATATTGTTAAGCTTACGCTGAAGAAAGTTTGGGGATATTTTATTCACTTCTGAAATGGTAAGTCATCAACCGCAAGAGTAAGAAAATTACGCACGAAATGAGGGCGAATAATTATCTTCTCACGCAGATTGTGAATCTGTTTGTGCAGCGAGTTCGCCAAACCTATTTTCGGTTATCGTTCAAAACAACAAGAGAACATGTTTGCTCATTGCGCTCAGAGAAAAATAATTTTGGTATTGGAGCTCAAATTGTGCCATTAACATCCAATCGACACCAGTCGGCGGCATTAAACGTTTCGCGCACATTCATCCATCACGATTTCTCTTCGCTCAATGGACTGAAGATCACTTGGCAGAAGATGACCATTTTAGTCAAAAGTTATTATTTGCTTAAAAATTTGTGTATTGTATTGTATTTGTTGAAAAGAATGACATCTAGGATGTGTGACTTCAACAGGATGACGCTACGTGCTCCACAACCAACTTTATATACTATGTTTTGCGCACTATGTTGGAATATTGCATGAAGCCGAAAAGGCTGCCTTAGTAGAGTTAACATGTCATAGAGTCTCTTTGCAGAGCCGGTTTAGAAACCAGCACCAGTTGATTGTTGTCCTCGCTGGATGGATGAGAAAGACGATGTAGCCAAAGGCGTTTTCTTTAAGCACCAGAAACGTGTCTGTCTATGAGCGCTGCCCTCGGCGTGTTTGGAACTTTAACGTTAGAGTGTATCTTCGGCGTTTTTCATGTGGTGGGTTCCAAATCCCACGCACAATCGCATGGGATTCGCCTTCTCACTTTAGCTCGCCTCCAAACGGATGTTCGTTGGCTACCCAGGGGATACGTGGTCTAAGACTGGAAGTCGTGAGCTGCTTGAAACATATACAAAAGAATTGTTTCTGGAATCTCCCAGGTTAATGGCATTCAAAAACTTCCCTCACTTGCGTGAACTTCTGCTTAACGAGATGACCAAGTAGTTCTCTCTGAATCTGGCATGGGTACGTAGACATAGTAACATACCGGGTAATGAGTTCACGGACGAGTTTGCAAGAATGGGCACTTCCCTTCCACTTTCGCCATCTTGAAAGAGTTTGGACATGCCGTTCCCACTTGTAAGATCAGTATAAGAGAGTTGTTCGTTAAGGAAGTTAATTTAAGATGGATAAGTCTCAATGCATGCAATTATGGCCAGAATGGAACAAAAGAAGATCACGTGACCTCATCGAGTTAAAAAGCAAATGTCTTCTTTTAGGGCATATTCTATTCGACAGGCACACAGATAGACTTGGCGTATCATCTAACGCACTTTGGAGGAGTAGGTTGAAGTCTCTGGGAGCGGCAACCTTTAGAGACCTGAGCGAGATAGCGGCGGTAGGGGCCACTAGGATTCTCAGTGGTATCACATCGGACCCGCTTTGGGCCTAGTTGAGCTGATTCCTAGCAACCACTTCAACCAAACAACCATTATCACCGAAGCGAAGAGCTTGACTAGTATGAAAAATTTCTAAAACTAAAGCTGCTATCACTACGTCATACCTATGTTGTTGTTATCTTTATCACACCACTAGTTTCGTTTTCTGACAGGCTCTGTTGAAGTGTGAAATACCATATGTCATTGCTTGCTATTTCTTCACCATAGCCGAGTGACAACCGTGCCGTAGTAGGTGAGGCATACGTTTCGTTATTTTCTTGTTGGTGATCAACATGCATAAGTGAAGTAGTATTTTACTAATATGAAGGTGAAGCGCAATCGGAGAGTTAACAGTTTGTAGCGTATGACAAAATGTTGGTGGATGAGGTAGTTAGTGTAACAGTGTAGGCTAGTTGGATTCTAGTAAATAACTAGTATTTTTCCCCATCAGGTATAGTACTCTGCCAACGAATAAAAGTCATATTTTCAAATACGAATGATAAGTCAAAGGTTAATGTGGCACTATAAATTTAAATAATTATTTGCAAATGTGTAATGGATTTAGTTTTGTGTTTCAAGTCATAAGTAGTCTCTGGATATACGGCGTAGTGTTTAACCTTAACGGATCTCGACATCGCCTTTTGGGCTTTCTTTGAGTATGCCTTGGTTTTCCTACAGTTACATGTATATATATCAGGTGTAGTAAAAATAATCCTTTATTTTTCCAATAGATGGCATTATTTACCTGTACCTGATCGAGTTCTGCTAAATGGCGTTAGAAAGATGATAATTCGTACTAAAAAAGGTTTTCTGACAGTTTCGTGATTGGTGGATTCAGTTTTGTTTGAGCGTGCATCAAAGATGGACACTAGCAAAGTGAAAATACACTAGAAGGCGAATCTTCGAAAATGTTGCTAAAATCATGGACATTGTCGAGGCCAACCATCAGATAAGCAGTGTTTCGATTGCACACGAGCTAAAGATTACACAAAAAACCATTTGCAATCATTTGAATTAGGGTGGATACGAAAAGAAGCTCGATGTATGACTGCCACACGAGTTAACGAAAAAAAACCTCATGGACCGAATTTCCATCTGGGAATCGCTGCCGAATCGCATCAAAATCGACATATTTCTGATGCGGTTGGTGACTGGCGATGAAAAGTGGATCACTTACGAAAACGGTCGTGATCAAAAAGCGATGAGCCAGCTGAAACGGTGGCCAAGCCAGGATAGACGGCCAGGAAGGTTTTGCTGTGTCTTTGGTGGGACTCGCAGGGAATTATCTGCTATGAGCTGCTCCCATACGGGAAAACTCTTAACTCGGAACATACTGCCAAAAAACGGCCAGCTTTGGCCAATAGGAGAGGAATTGTGTTCCATCAGGACAACTCCAGGCAGGACAACACATCGATAGTGACTCGCCAGAAGCTCCGGGAGCTTGGTTGGGAGGTTCTAAGGCATCCACCTTATAGACTGGACCTGGCATAAAGTGATTATCATCTATTCCTGTCCTTGGAGAACAATTTTGCTGGGGAAAAATTCGCTTTAAGAGAGACTTGTGAAAATCGACTGTCTCAATTTTTTGCCAATAGGAACGAGAACTTCTATAAGAGAGGCATAATTAATTTACCTTTAAAAATCCGCTGAAACGTTTGCGGGTCGAGTTCCAATTTGTGGAGTGTTCATCTTAATGTTTTTCCAACAAATGGAGGAACCTACAATTTATACTATTCCGCCTCCGACAAGCTGATGTTTTTTTATGAAGAGAATATTTTCATGCCAAAAGTGCATTCGGAGGTGTTGACATTCTCTGCCAAAGGGCGACCGCAAATAGCAAAATTAACTTCATTTTTGAATTAAATTAAATTTCTATAACTCTTAGATGTTAGTCGGATGAGAACTCAAGTCTGACTTTTTTTTTGCTTATAAAGGTAGCCGCCGTGGTGAAAATTCTAATTTATGAACATTCATACCGAGATCAGTGAAGATCCTGTGCAAAGAAGAGGGGAATGCTTTGATTCATGCGAACAGTGCACACATTTTAAGCTGCAGAAGCAATATTTTCCTCTGCACTGGACGAGGATGTTCATGAGCTGTTTCGTCCGAGAACGGATAATCGGTTTGGCGTATTCGCCTCAGAAAAAGATACACAAACTACATGAAGATTCAGGATTGTGGACGTAAATATACAATATTTCTCAATCTTCCAGTATAAACTTAACCATTTCTTCAGCCGCCAACTATTTGCTAGTAGACTGCCCACTATTTATATCTTGTAACCATGTTGTTTTTGCCACAAATTTCTTTTCATATTTTGGCATAAACATTTCAGCTACTACTATCACCATCACTACGTGCTGCATTAAAATCTGAAAGCGTAATATGTAGTAAGAGTGGAAATTTAAAATACCGTAGAGAATAAGATAATTCCCACTTTATTTGAGCTCTCCTCAAGCTAAGGTAGATGTGTCTGTTGAGTTAAATTTGCTTTGCGATGGTGAACTTTGTGGTAACTTTGCTGGTCTTTGGGTTAAGGATTATGAGGTGGTTACAAATTGGTTTGAGGTGATAAATAATATTTCTGACACAGATGAAGCTTTACGAATATTTAGAATATAAAGGAGAATTAAGGAGCAAGAAGCCTATTAAAAGAACTAAGAGTTTACATACTTACATATATGAGAGTGTAATAAATATAGTTGTTATAATTTCTAGCGAACAAGTAGAGAAGGGAATGAATGAATGAAACTCTCTAGTTATGACAAAGAAAAAAATTTTACATAGTGAGAGTTGATTTTTTTAAAACTCCTAATTTATATTTCGTCGCCTGCTTTTCGAGCTTCGGGTTTAGAACCCTGCCAAATTTACAGCTAACTTTGCTGTAAATCTTTCACTGTAATGTCAATTGGTGATAAGTTGAGTACCCTTTTTAATGCAGCCTTTGGAGTGGTAATTAGAGCATCTGATATGCAGATTGTGACAATCCACTACATTCACTCCTATAAGAAAGTTTGCTGACAGCTGTTCACCACAACAGAGCACAGTAAATCAAGATTGACTTGACTACCGCTATATAACACCAATGCGTAAGGCCAGGAAATAGACCACACATAGACCCTAGTATCATTTTGCATGCGTACCTCTCTTCCACATTGAGTACACCGCCCCGAGGAGTTCCCATACGTGCTAATATGAGCAGTCTGCCGTCGTTCCGTTCCGCGTTAGTCTTTCTACAGCTCAGTAAAGGTTTTATCCATTATAAGATAACGGGCTTTATCCGGGCTGTATTCACTATTAACGATTGCGTCATTGGAGACATTGTTGAATGCTCCACCTACGTGTATGTTCAGAAAGGCTCTTAGGGCATAATCTTTAAACTCTAAATCTCTCTCTTTCTCTGATCAAATATAAACGAGACTTTATCCATAACTCGACAAGGACAAGACATATGGCCATACTTTTTTTTTGCTTGGGTTGGGAGGACTGATATATGTTTTCATGTTAAATTTGAGCGCGATCTGTCACATAGTTTTTTTTTACGGCACTATAAACAAGTCAACCTCGAGTGTGTTTTTCGAATTTTACTATAGAAATTAACGTTGAGCAAAGAGTTTATTTGAAATTTTGTTATTCCAATGGAATAAGTTCGACGGACGCAATGAAAATGTTGCAGAAGTCATATGGGAAGTCTTGCCTATCTCGTGCACGTATTTTTGATTGGTATAAGTCGTTCAAGGGCGGCCGTACATCGCTGGAGAACTTGCCCCATGATCGTCGTCCAGCAACGTCAATAAACGAAGAAAACGTCAAAAAAGTAAAGAAAATTGTGTTGAAAAATCGTCGTGTAACTGAAAGAGAGATAGCTAGTGAGCTCAACATATCAAATGGATCCGCTCAGAGCATTATTCACGATGTTTTGGGCATGAGACGTGTGTCTGCTCGACTTGTTCCAAAATTGTTGCTCATACGCCTCGTCTTATACGCGATTATTTGACCAAAATTGTTGCTCATACGTCTCGTCTTGTACGCGATTATTTGACCAAAAACAACGTAAATATTGTTCCGCAAGCACCGTATTCACCCGACATGGCACCGTGTGACTTTTTTCTTTTCCCTAAACACAAATTGCCGCTTCGAGGAAAGCATTTTCAGTCGATTGAAGTCATAAAAGAGAATTCGAAGAAGGAACTGAAAGCCATACCTAAAGCGGCCTACCAGAAGTGTTATGAAGATTGGAAAAAAAGGTGGCATATGTGTATCGACTCTAATGGTGACTATTTTGAAGGGGATTAAATAAATATTGAAGAATAATTAACCGTTTTTGATTTATTGAGCCAGTCTCGTTTATATTTGAGCAGAAGGTATGTACATAGGTATACATAAGTTGAGCTGAATAAATGTAATATAATTCGGGTTGGATTAAACCAAGTTGAGTGGAACTCAGTTGAGTTGTGCTGAGAAAGGTTAAGAGGAATAGTGTTGAAAACTGTGACAATGAGCTGGTGGCTTAAGATGAACTCAATTGAATAAAGTTGAGTTAATCTCAAATGAATCAATACTACATTTTAGTGCCAATTGGTTGATATGTATTTCTTAGCATATATGGACGAACAAACGAAGTAATAAAACTGATATTTACTCATTTTTAGTGAGGATAAAGTGTGAAAATTTCAAAATACAACAGAAAATATTGGACTTCTTACAAAGAAACAAATGAAATTTTCCAGTTAAATCCATTTTTATACCTACGCAATCACCATAATCACCTTAACTCCAAACTATAATTAAAAATTCTCAATGCAATCCTTCGTAGATAGCAAAATACTTGAGCTGATAAAGTAAATGAAAAAGACAAAGTTTCTAAAACTCTGGTGAATCCCACTTAAGCAGAAGAGTAATAGAAAAGAAGAAAATAAGTAAAATTTCACTCAGCTGCTGCTGAAAATACGCTCAGTGAGAAAAATACCACAAAAATCGCATCTGCTTAAATGTACATGAAATCCTACTACCTTTAAACTCTTTTTCTTTTGGCATTTCACTTTTTACAATCCTTCGCTTATGCTTGTACATACAAACAAATGTACGTATGCATGTATTTCACCTCCCGCGCATACGCAAGAATTATTACACGCTGTCATTATGAAACAATAAAAAATTGAAATCTGCAGCGTAGATGAATGGTTGGCGGCGAGATAAAGTACAAGTGCAGAAAACTTTAAGTGCGGAAGTTAAAAGGAGTAAATAACAGTAAATGTGAACATACATACATACATTTATGTATGTAATCCTGTATGTTTGCGGTAAGAAATTGTGTCAGTAGTGCATTCGCTATTTTACTCTGCCACTTCATTCTTCGCATGTATATATATGTATGTAGGTATACGTGTATATATGTATCTACATTTATAAGAGCATTTGATTGCATGAGCTTGTGCAGGCTACAACTTTGGCATCGTTAGTTGAATAAATATTGCTACACGAGCTGGCAGAGATAAAAATGTTGTAAAATTTATGATAAAGCGCTATTGAATAGATGGCGCGCAATTTTTATTTTATTTTTTTATTGGCAAAAAATGTTGGAGTTGTTCACGTGCATTCGTTCTTGTTGCTTTATTGTTGCTTGAAAAGTACTTTCAGTTGTGTTACATTGAAAAGAAGTTGAGTCTGGAGTTTTCGATATATAGAGCATTTTCTTTTCATCGCTTATTATAAAAATATTAAAAATATATTATAAAAATTTTAAATAAAAACTTTCTTAAATTAGAAAGCTTTGTAGACTATACTCGGTGTTTAGAAGCAAAAACTATTGAACAGCAATCAACTTGTTTAAAGAATGCGCCTAAATGTAGACTACAATAAAAATTGAAAACAGGAACATTGCTGACTTTTATTAAATAAAATATTAATAACAAAAAAAAAATATACGCATATCAATAATAATAATATTTTAAATTTTGTTAAAAAAAACTAAAAAAATGGCAAGTTTTTAATTAAAGTTTTATTTAGTGAAAGTCAGCAATATTCACGTTTTCAAATTTAATTGTTGCCTACATTTAGGCGCATTTTTTTTTAAACATATGTATGAATAATCACTGATAAACACTCGTGCTGATATTCTTCAAGTTTTAATTTAATAATTTTAAAACATTTTTAAATTTAAGAAAATTGTGTATTTTGAATTAAAACTAAGCGGTTACTTTTCTTGCGATATTTACTTCACTGAGGTCCGAAATCAAGTGTCTAGCTGTCCGTTTTTGAAATTAGGCGTCACTTGTTGTCGTTCTTTTTCTTTCGTCTTTCGTTAAGTTTAGTCTTGTCATATGTTCGTAACTCTACATCTAGCACTACAAGTATTCAAAAATATTATTTGTATATTATATAATTGGCGCATTATAACCGCTGAAGTGATTTTTTGTCAAAATTCATCTCACATAAGGGCTAGATCACATCGGTCAAAACGTCAAAGTTGATATATCTTAAATCGTTTTGCATTTAGACTAGTCTTCATTCTAGTAAGCCAAATCCTTTATATCTTTTCTTTATTTATAATCAAGAAAAGCTTAAATGCTTTTTGCTATTTTGCTATTAATTTTGCAAAATTTATTTTGCTCTACTAGTTCATCTTTGTGTCTAGTTTCTGGCTAGGAACAGGTATTGAGCTATGTTCCCATTGTATTTTTTTTAAAGAGACTGGATCGGCTACAGACAATGTAAGGCCTTGGTATCATCGTTTTGCTCCTTCCACCTTAAATATCGCTAGTGTAAGTGTGAAAGTGTAGCCGATGACCCAAATGTGTATATTTCTCGACGTATTCAAAAGCTGGGACAGCCAATTCACCCTTCACACAAACATAGTGGACGTTGACTTTTCGAAAAAAAATTTCTTCTGCGACATGGCACATTTCTCTCTTGAAGGATATGTAAAAAAGCAAACTTGTTTTATTTGGGACTGTAAGAATCCTCAAGTAATTGAAGAGAGGCCCTTATACCCAAAAGAATTTACAGTCTGGTGTGCTCTTTGGTCCGGAGGTGTGGTTTGAGATTATTCCTTTGAAAACGACAACGGTGAGACTACCACTGTAAATTGTGGGCTATAATAATAAAAGCGGATTTTCATGAAACCAATTAATTGTTTTAAGTGTATTTTATTTATATTTGTTTTCGAATCTGCAAAATGGATAACCTTGTATCTCAAATATTGTTTTATGAAAAACAAAAAAAAAACATTTCGTTTCTTTTCATTTAGTTGAAAAAAAGGAATAATACATTGCAGGAAAAATTTGTTAAACTTTTAAATTTTGCAATAGTTTTAATAAAATGTTTCATTATTTACCAAAAATATACATATATTTTTTTGAAATAAATCAAATCAAATATATTGTAGAAAGACGTGAACAAAAAAAGTGAATTTCGAAATTATAGTAATACCACCGTTCGTTATCACAATAATTTTGAAAAACAATTACAAATTATCCAAAATTGTTATCAAATGGCGTTCGTTTACACCTGAAAGTTAGCCAGCAACCAAAATTTGAGAGAGAAAAGTCACAGTTCGCTGCAAGAGAGACTTTAATTTTGTGATGGAAAAAGTTTTCCTGTAAAAATTATCCATTACGAAAACATACGTGTACATATGAATATAAAAACATATGGTCGCTTTTGGTGTATAAATAAATATAAACTAATTAAAAAATAAAAAACAAATATATCAACAAAATGGTAAGTAAATGTATGAAATAAATTACCAAAACGTTTATACATAATTGTAACTAATTTGTTATACCTACACGTAGATGCCAATTAGTAATGAATGAATCTCTTACTCCAGCTAGGGTAATGGCTAATATTGTACCATTGCCACTTGCAACTTTACACTTTATACGTGCAAAGACAACATCTCAAATGAAGATGAAATCGATTTTAACATGGAAAGTGTACCTGAAAGTGTTAGCGATGATTATCGAGAACATTTCAACTGGAAATTCATATAGAAATTTAGCATGTGAAAGAGTAATAAATTACTCGAATTTCAGTGAAAATTAATAAAGCATCCAAATTCATTTTTTATTAATCTATTGTAAAGCTCGGGTTCAAATCCTGGTGTCCAAAAAGTTATAGAAAATTAATTTAAATAAAAAATTAAGCTAATTTTTCTAATTGCGGTCGCCCTTCGGCAGGGAATGTCAACCCCTCCGAGTGTATTTCTGACATGAAATAAAGTTCCTCATGAAAAATGACTATCGACCGTTCGGAGACGCCAATTATATACATATATGTATTATAATAAATATAGTTTTATTACCAGTCATTTTCAATTAAATTTTTTTTTAATTTGAAAACAGCAAAAAATTAAAAAGTAAAAAAAAAAAAATGTTTTATATAAATATAAAACAAATATGCATAGACTACTAAATAGAATGCTTAAACATTATTTGTCAATTTATTCGCAGTTATTTTCTATTTTGATTTTTTTTTGGAATTCACAAGTACGTTCATGAGAACCTTAAAATATAATGTCGTTGTATAATAATTTATTTTAAATTCTCATAAATACTTCTACCCACGCAATTTTGTTGTTAACTCAATGAGTACAATAAAAGCAATTTTTGGAATTTTCTTTTCAGCTCAGTGTGTCAACATTTTGTACGCTCATGGCGTTAAGTGCCAGCTCATTACTTTTGTAATTTATGTATATTATTTATAATAATTCATTTGAGAATATGTGACACATGTGTGACATTGCATTTCCGTTGGTACTCCATTTTACATTTTTATTCACGATTTCACCACACACACATATACGAGCACACAGCACAAAGTTCACTTAACTGCGAAATGCTTTTTTTCAGTCTGGCAATTACCGGTCTCATTGTTGTTGCCGTTGTTTGCCTCTCTTGCCATGCTTTTATGCCATTACACACATATATATATATACATATGTATGGGTACAACGAAGTATAGACGCCACTGAGTGCAAGAAAAGAAACTTATGCACCGCGTTGAGCCCAAAACTGTCACGTCACTCAGCATGTGTCGGGACAACAACGCTTCTTGTCGAGACCCAGAGGTTCTCTTTGGCATGCCGAAAAGTCAGCCAGTCAGCCAGTCAGTCAGCAAACCGGTGCATGCATGTATTTGCAGTACTTAAATAATTGATGCTTTCATCCGTTGCATATGTTGCATGTTGCACGTGTAAATGCGACACTCTTTGCATGAGAAAACGGATGTGGCATGAGATGTGCATATGCAGCAATTCTCTGTATACTTCTTGCTTGTGCTTGTGTGCTTATGTGTGCACTGAAGATATTTGGCTTGACTGCAAATTCAAAGTGAAGTGTGAAATGTGGTTAAGAAGATGTCGTCGTCGCTTAGAGTTGTGTGTCGGTACAGGCAGCTTTGACAAGAGGATTACCTTGTGTACTTTGTATGTTGCATACGTAAGTGCTAGTGATACTATGTGTATTTACCGTAATGTGAGATATTCGTATTTGCGTGCAAGTGTTTAACAAACGTCTCTTTTACAAGGAAATATGTATATCCTTAAATATACCTTTTTGCCAGCAAGATGTGACGCCATGGCGTATGAGTGATATTTTTAACATAATTTTTATTTTACATAAATTAACGTAGTAAAGTACAATAATTAATTTATAATGAAAATCAAACAAAGAAATTCTCAATTCAATTTTGTAAAAGGTTTTATTAGTAAAATATGAACTTTGTATCATTTATACATATATATACACATATATAGCTTATTGTATACGAAAGGGTTTACTCTAAATGATTTACTCCACTGACGGTGGAGACATAGGGAGTGTGTTCAGCATATGCCGATACTAAAACCCCGGTACTAATTTATACGAAAAAATTGTATTTGTGCTTTGATTTGTGACTCGCTTTGTGGATCGATTTGTCTGATATTTCCCAAAATTGAATTAGCTTTTCACTTCGCAAAGTGAAATTTACATTTACGAAACTTTATTTATTATATTTATTCATAAATAAATAGGGAAATAATATTTTCCTAGAAATTTAAATTTTATAACAATATTGTTTTTGTGTTTTTATTCATGTATATTTAAAAGCTACCAGACTTTTTTTAATGTTTTTGAGAATTACTAGGTTTTATTTTATTAAAAATAAGCTTGTTGAATTTTTTAAATTTTGGTTTTATGACAAAATATTTTGTTTTGTAAGAAATAAATCAGAAATCTTAAAAAATTTTTTTTCGGAAAAAATTAGCTAGAGTTTCTTTATTATTTTGTTAAACACAGTTAATTATTTCTAATATTATTATTATTTACAATTATCAAACATTATTTAGTTTTTAATTTAATTTGAAGTCTTAAATTTTTTCTTTCGTTAAAACCATACTATATCAATAAATTTTATGAAAAAACCACTATTTACAAATTATTTGATATATTTTGTTTCTATAAAAAGTAAACAAACAAATTTTTAAAAGAATTTTCTATAAAAATTTTAGTCAAAATCTTAGTAGCAATTAATTAGGCCAGCCTGTTTTTTTCTAAACTTTTTTAGACCAGACTACATTTGATTAAAAACTTTCAATTCACCGCGCTTTATGCATTATTTTCTATTTATTTTTAGATGCAACAAAATTCTTGCCTTACATTGTTCTTCGCGCTGTGAAATCACAATACAATGCATCCCATGTCACAAAATGATAAAAAGGATTCCTCCTGATGGCGTTAAAAATGTTGCATTTACTTTGTTCTGCATATTTAGACATAAAACCGTTCTAATTTTAACACTTCTTGTCATCCTCCTCTTTGCTGTTGCAAAAACTTGGCATGAAAGTTTGAACATCGCCATGTTGTCAAAGACCGACAGAGGAGCAATGATTGCAGCACCAAGCATGTCGTGGCTGATAAAGAAAAATAAAACTAATTTTGACACTGCAGTGAAACAACGAAACTTAGATTTTACAAAAACTTTTCTCACACGTGTTGCAAATAAATTTTTTGCGCAATAGTAGCCAACTTCCGCCAAAATAGCGTCATTGCTACAATCGCGAGGCTTATTCGCAGAAAATAGAGAAGAACAAAAAAACCTAAAAAATAAAGCAGTAAATTGTTTAAAGCATTCACATACAAAGTGTTTGTTTCCAGATTCATTTTCAAAATACACTCAAAAGCGTCACTTTGTGTGTAGACAATGGCTAATTTGTGGAAGTATTGTTCTCCATTTTTTTCTGTTAGGTGTCAGACATTCAAGAAAATATAAATGTATTCAAGCTCAGCTGAGTTTCTTATAATGAATCAATTAAATCAAGTCACCATCATAAACATTTTACACATGTTGAACATTATTTGGAATACTTTAAAAACAATATTTGCACTATACCTACTGAACTTGTTATATTATATTTGTATAACATTTTTTTTGTTTTTCCTCAATTATAGGTGTGAACCTTCGCTGTAAGTTACGTCCTGCCTGAATGTAGGCAACATTTTTCTTTAGTATTCATTGCCAACTTAATTACAAATATTATTTGAGAGTCTTTGAATTTCAAGATATATTTAATATTTTATAAGAATTTTGCTATTTTATTTTGAAATTAACAATTTTTAAAAATCATACTTAGTAAACAATTATTATGAAAAAATATTAAAGAAGATAGATATTTACATTAATCTCAATTGGGTAAAGAACAACGCAACACATGTGTAGATATTACATGTGAAATATCTCAACAACCGCAGTAAAAGCCTAATAAGAATTATCCAAGTAATTAGTTCACATTTCTACGTGCTCTTTAAAGGAAACACTGTACAGAAATGCGCTCTTAGTTTTCTCTCTTACTGCAAAAATCCGAAAAAGCGCCGGATAAAGAGAAAATGTGCTATGAAACCGATAATAAATTTTTATGTTATTGTATGTAGCAGTGAAGTCAATGCATTCAGTTGATTGCTGACGGCTGATGAAGGTGGAGAATCAAATACTGGACGGCTGCTCACAAATATGTATCAACAAAAAAAAAAAATATAATAGCACGTGGCCTTAAAAAATATATGTATTGCAATATAATAAAAGAAAAAAGAAAATTTATTCTCAAGAAATCCCTGATACCTTTCTTGGGTCAATTAACTTACTTATCGCCCTGTGACCATTAATTTTAAGTTTTTTTAAATGAATATTTTTATTTCCTCTTTTTTTCATTAAAATCTTCAATAGGCTTAATATTTTTGTTTAGTTTAAGATTTTCTTACTTATTGTTAGTTATTGTTGTCGAAGGAGATCCAGTAAATAAATACTAATGTTGATAAAAAGGTAAAAAAAATATTTTAAATATTTTTTCTATTAATTTTCCTTTTTCTTTTTCTTTTCCTTTTACTTTTTCTTTTTCTTTTTCTTTTCTTAATTTTCTTTTTATTTTTCCTTTATTTTTGTTTTTCTTTTTCTTTTCCTTTTCCTTTAAATTTTTCTGTTTTATTTTTCTTCTTCCTTTATTTTTTTTGGGCTTAATATTTTAGTTTAGTTTAAGATTTTCTCACTTATTGTTAGTTATTGTTGTCGAAGGAGATCCAGTAAATAAATACTAATGTTGATAAAAAGGTAAAAAAAATATTTTAAAATATTTTAAAATATTTTTTTCTATTAATTTTCCTTTTTCTTTTCCTTTTACTTTTTATTTTTCTTTTCTTAATTTTCTTTTTATTTTTCCTTTATTTTTGTTTTTCTTTTCCTTTTCCTTTTTATTTTTCTGTTTTATTTTTCTTCTTCCTTTATTTTTTTTTGCTTTTTCGTATTCTTTTTGTTTTCCTTTTCTGTTTCTGTTTCTTTTTCTTTTTATTTTTTTTCTCTTTCTTTTTGTTTTTGTTTTCGGTTTTCTTTTCCTTTTTCTTTTCATATTTCTTTTTCTGCTTCTTTTTCTTTTTCTTTTTCGTTTTCTTTTTATTTTTATTTTTCTTTTTCTTTTCCTTTTTCTTTTTCTTATTCTTTTTCTTTTTATTTTTCTTTTTCTTTTTCTTTTTCTTTTTATTTTTCTTTTTCTTTTTCTTTTTCTTTTTCTTTTTCTTTTTCTTTTTCTTTTTCTTTTTCTTTTTCTTTTTATTTTTCTTTTTCTTTTTCTTTTTCTTTTTCTTTTTATTTTTCTTTTTCTTTTTCTTATTTCTTTTTCTTTTTATTTTTCTTTTTCATTTTCTTTTTATTTTTATTTTTCTTTTTTTTTCTTTTTATTTTTCTTTTTCTATTTCTATTTCTTTTATTTTTTCTTTTTCTTTTTCTGTTTTTTTTTGTTTTTATTTTTCATTTCCTTTTTCATTTTCATTTTCATTTTCTTTTCCTTTTTCGTTTTCTTTTTCTTCTTCTTCTTCTTTTCCTTTTTATATTTCTTTTTATTTTTCTTTTTCTTTTTCTTTTTTTTTTCTTTTTATTTTTCTTTTTATTTTTCTTTTTCTTTTTCTTTTTCTTTTTTTTTTATTTTCTTTTTCTTTTTCTTTTTCTTTTTATTTTTCTTTTTCTTTTTCTTTTTCTTTTTCTTTTTCTGTTTATTTTTATTTTTCTTTTTATTTTTCTTTTCCTTTTTCTTTTTTTTTTTCTTTTTATTTTTCTTTTTCTTTTTTTTCGTTTTATTTTTCTTTTTCTTTTTCTTTTTATTTGGCTTTTACGCGGATTGTAGCGAAGCTGATCTCTGTAGGAAATACTAATCTCCGGCCTTGTCCTCTTCATCGAACTTTTCGGACGGAGGTGATATCAGACTTTTATCTTACGAGGCCATCAACCAACTGGGATGCTTCACCCTCCCAAGGAAAGGATCGGACATACCCAGTGTATACTCTGTCCTTATTACGTTATCAGTGATATCACCATCCGAGGATGTACTAAGTTTTTCGTTAGAGCTGGTTTCTACGTGGTAGGTTCCAAACTATTCATACAACCGCGGTTTTTTTAGCGAAACATATTTCACTTTCGTTTAATTTCCTTTCAATTATTTTGTTAAGGGATATCACAATTTGTTTTCAGCATTCATTTCATATTCTCTTTTACCTTCCATTTTCTTCTTTTTATTTATTTTTCCGGTTAACAGTTTACGCTTAAATGGGCTTATGTTCGAAATGTTGGTCAAGTGGCCTTCCTTTATGTGCTTACTTGCCGCATAAAATGAAATCGATAAACCAATACGGCAAGCAACATTTCAAAGACGTCAACGTCACATCGACAGCAAAGACAATACCAGTGGGAGCGACACGAAAAGTATATGAATGAATGCCTTAAAAGCATTAACTACGTTTTGAAGTAAACAATAATTTCTTTAAATTTTTAGAAGTACAAAAAACATTTAAAAAAAAATGAACCATTCAACACTTTTTAATTGTTAATATTTATTTACTTGAAGGTACATCCTATTTACTTTCGCCTCGCTTGGCGCTGTGCTATCGACCTTTCGCTATTATTAAATAGTTGAACTCTGCTTGTACGCGTAGTCAGGTACTGCTGGTTCGTGCATTTTCCAGTTGAAAGTAATCAAAATAACTCGTTGGGCCCAGTGAAGCCGGTGTAAACGCTTTTATGTGCAATAAATTGTGGCGCGAGTAAGCACGCTTAACCCTATTAGAAATTGGAGCTGGCTGCATAAAAACGTATAAGTGAAGGAGAGGCGGGGAGACAGGTTGTTTAAGTGTTGATTGGAGCGTGAAATTAAACATTCATTAACAATACCTATAGAAAAAATGTTCGTGGAAAAATATATACGGGATTTGGAAAGAGAAAATAAACTGGTTAGCAGTTTTAATATTTGTTTTTGTAACTCGTTCCGAAGTTACAAGTTTATTTATGTATTTACATGCATTAGCCGTTTTTGAACTGGAAGGAAAAATGGTTCAAAATAAACTAGTTTTAAAGCTACTCCAAGTGTAGAAGGTTTATAAGAATGGCTATAATTGGATTTACAAAGGGCTAATCTATTTAATAAAGAATTTGTAATAAGTTTGACGTACATATACTAGTTTTTAACTAGTTTGCAATGAGCTTGTGTTCAATTTGTTTACCATAACTTCAAAAAAATGCAAATAAATGCCATAATTTAGGAACTCAAGTAAGAAAAAGCTTAAGTTTTATATTTTACACACACATGAGTGGGTTAGCAACCGTACTAACACTCGAAAGGCCCGGAGAAAATTCTTGGTTCATGAAATAAAGACTCCCCATAAAAATCCGTCGGTCGTTTGGGGGTCGTTCAGTATAAATTGCTGGTCCCACCATGCTTTAAGAGGAGGTGCAAATAACCGTCCAAATACTGAAGGAATAGGTTCATTTTTAAAGGAATTTAAAGAGACTGGATCGGTTACAGATATTGTAAGGACTGTGCATCATCGTTTTGGTCGTTCCACCTCAAATGTCGCTACTGTAAGTGAAAGTGTAGCCGAAGACCCGAACTTACACCTACATCCAATTAGTTCAGCTCGGACAACAACTGAAGACGGCTGATCATTCACACAACCATACATACGACGATTGTATGCTTGAACAACAAGCAGTGGAGGCACATTTCTCCATCGATGGATACGTAAATAAACAAAATTGCCGCATTTGGGGCCCTAAGAATCTTCAAATAGTTGAAGAGAGGTAATTACACCCAAAAAAACTTACTGTCTGGTACACTTTTTGGTTTCGAGGTAGGATTGGACCTTATTGCTTTAAAACGATAACGGTGAGTCTGTCACTGGCCATTCGGAGCGTATGTGGTTTCAACAATATCGTGATACGTGCCACACAACACGAGGGAATATGGCTTTATTGCGAAAAAAATTTACCAGCTGCGAGATCGTGATCTTACTGCCAAATAGTGATCGAAAATTACCTCAAACAGATCGAAGTTTGCGAGGCAGTCATTTGAATGATGTGGTGTTTCACATATACTCGTAATAACAAGGTTCAAACTTTATAATAAATGAGAAATTTCTGGGAAAAAATTATTTTAAATGCATTTTATTTACGTTTAATTTCGAAACCCTAAATTTCTTTACCACTGGGTAAACGCTTGTAATTATATGTCGGCGAATTCATCAATACACTTGTGGATTTATTCAAAGCTGGAATTCTACTTTCCACACATATAGAGGAATGGGTACATTTATAACTTCATACATATGTAAGTATGCCTGTACGTGAAATACCTTACCTCATTGTAGCATAAGTACGTACTTGATTTAAAGCTTAACGCTTTGTGATTTAAGTAAATCGGATGATTTAAGAATTTAATGGTAAATGTGTGTAAATCTTAAAAGTAGTATAAACGAGTAGAATGAATGGTGTGATCATAGGCAAATCAAAATAAAAAATATAACCAGAATTTAAATCGGCTTGACAAAAGGTACTTCCCTACAAGGAAAAGGTAGACTAGTATACAAAAAATCTTGTTAAATACTAGTATTTGAAGACGAAATCATACGAGTTTGTTGTAAACTAGAGTTATACTAATATTTTGCCATAGAATAAAATTATACTAGTATTTTTCGTTTACAAAAATTCTAGTATGTGAATTGAGTTGATGAATTGAATTTGATGTTTTGTAAAAAAAAATCAGCAGAATTTATTTGACTTTCCACTACAACAACAACCACATATTCTTGTGGTTCTTTATACCTCGTTCAATTGTAAAAAAGATGAACAGTCTGTATTAAGCAACCAATATTTTAACTGGTATATATGACCGCATACAACTTGCGAGAAGCTGATTCATAGACTGATAATTGACAGTTCGTAGGCAGTCATTTCAATATCGTCGTGTTAAAAATATCAGTTGCTTACATGGAAAATAGGAGGAAGATGAAGTAGTTGGTGTAAAAACGTAAGCTAAGTGGATTCTAGTTAAAACCTATTTTTCCCTGCATGGTTACGCTAAAAGTTGCCTACAATTAGGCGTATTTGTTGTTTACTCAAGTTAAAAGCTTAAACTCTTCAAGTGATAGGTTTTTTAATATGGAAAATATAATTTTCTGGTTAAGGTCGCCCCTCGGCAGGGAATGTCAAGCGCTCCGAGTGTATTTCTGACATGACATAGAAGCAACGTGTCTATAGACTTATATGGTGATGGATTCGCTTTCAATGTTGGACTGTGTAGTGTGGTTGAGATCATAGCAATCATTGTTAGTTGCAGCGAGCATATATCGCTCACTCAGCCTCCCATGATCCCTATAATTGATTTGGATATTTATGAATAGTTCGTGAATCAAGTTTTCTTTTGATGTCATGAAATTACATAAGTTCTCGAGTAATGTAATCCACCGGAGAGTCCGACCAACTGGCATTTTGATGTTTCTCATTTCCAGTAACTGGTGTGTAAATACATTGGAAGATGGTTAATTTTTCTGAATGATGGGTATATTGGTGGTTAATTACAGGGTTTGTACAAGTCTCCACGATGTTGAATATTTTAGGAAAGCATCTTGTCCTTTGGTATTGATTGATGACGAAATGTGCGGATCTTTACTAATGCACGTAAGATTTGTACGTATATACATATATATTGATCTCTCTACTTAATTGTTCTAAGTCATTCACGAAAATATCAATATGAATTCCTCGAAGTAAACCAAACGCGAATTCGAATCTATTCTTATTCACACTCAAGTTGAGCACATAGTCGCAAAAAAATAAAAATGCGAAGCGAAAATACCTACGCACGATCTATGCTTATATCGTTTGTATTATAGGTATATTACTTTCTCACAAAGAGAAAGAACTATCAATATGATTTTGTCGGTAAAAGCCACATAAAGCCACATTTGTACCGAATTTCAAGGTAAGGGGTTACATCTAGTTAGGAGCCCTAAAAATTGAGGTTTTTCAAACAATTTTCTTGAGGAAACTTTTAGCTTTATTATTTTTAGCATTTGTACACATGTTAGGCACCTTTGAAGAGTAGTTAACAATTTTTTAATAATAGTTTTTGAAGCTGCTGCAGCAGATCTCCAGGAATCCATTAAAAAAACTTTTCATCGGTAATGGAAATCCTTCGATTAAGTACTAGAAAATATTGTTCAGAAGCCAGTGGAAAAATTTGAGACGATTCAGCCGTTTTCGAAAAATCTTGGTCACCGACTTGAAAAACATAGTTTTGAGAAAAACGAGGTTAAAGTTTTAAAAGCGTTTAACACAGAGTTAAATAAATTTTTTCTTCAACTTACCATACATCGAGTCATCTATTCCGGAGCCATATAATATACCCTCTGCGGCTTCGGCAGCTTCCAAAACCTCGATCTGGGGCTGTATACGAACTATTCTTCCCTCTCTCGTACTCTCATGCGCTCTGCGCTCGGATATCGTACGCGCCATTCATCCTATTTTTCGGCATATGAATGAGCAATGAATGAACCCCTAATACACTCATATAATATAATAGTGATTTTGTGCCTTCGTTAAATATGCCGGCTGCTATTAAGGCAGACATTTCAACAATTTTCGATCCGGTTCGAAGAATTTTGACTCTGGTCCGATCGGACACTTCTCGTGCTTTTTTATTTTCATCCGCAATAATGCTTACGTGTGGCCCAAATGTCATTATGCATATTTTCAACGGAATCACAATTCCTCCTAATCGCTAAGCCATAGTAAGCCGTCAATTAATTTACCAGTTAGTTTGCCTTTTCCACCAAGAGTTTTTTTTTTTATTTTTTTCCCACGTTTGCTATCAACTGCCTGCACATTTTTTTCACATAATCGCATACGTGTAGTCGCTTACCCATTCTCTTCTGTACATGTCCAATACATCATTTTTTTAATAAATTCTCGATCACCGTAAGGTACAGCTTTCAGTATTCCCGAGTACGTCCGATCACTGCATCGACTTCCATTCTTCCGGAAGAACCTGAATGCTTTGCAACACAATTATGCTGATGATCTTCATACCATTCATTATACGACAGTTTAGGAATGAAAAATGTACATTTACAGTGTATGTGAAGAAGCTATTATTAGAAAGGATCACTAACAAAAGACAGGTGTACGAAAAGGACCGTGGACCAGGTAGTAGCTGCCGCTGTGCGCCACACCTGCTTACCTCTTTCAAATGTTCTGACGCGTCGTTACAGATATGCGTTTAACTTTCAAAATAACAGTCGATCGACTATTTACTTAAATATATCTACATTATGAAAATAAAATTAAAAGAATTGATTTTTTGAAAATTCTTACTAGATGTAACCTCTTATTCGAACCATAAATACAATATTTTGGAATAGACTAGTCCCTGGTCCACTTCCCTGAGAGAAAGGTATTCTTGCTGTTAATCTAAGCAAGAACCCAACTATGCACCGAATTTCAAGTAAATCAAACCATAATTAAGATTTTTTGAACAGATCAGTTCCTGGTACACTCTTTTGCGTATTCACCTCCCCAAGAACCATAGAACTTTTGGAGATTACTGGATCATTACAAGCAAACATAAAATGTTTATATATTTATATAAATTGCAAAAAAAAAACAAAATTGAAGCGCGATTATATATCAATCTTGAAAAATGGAAAACTCTTCAAACATTTGTAATAAACACAAAACAAGCTAAATTGCCAGTTCTACGAGTATGAGTTCACCTTTTAAAATTTATTTACCTTTAACATCTGTTAATGAGACCTTAGAAACCACCAGCAACCCACAAGGTCGATGTTCATACGTATTTAAGGCAATAACAAAAAAGAAAAATAATACAAAAGTTAAAAGCAAATTCTTACTTTCATCGACCCTTTTTCATGCACAGACACAAATACACTCACTCTTAAAAGAATGAAGATTTACAAAACACTTTTAACCCAGCGTCGGACAATTGTGCGGCTTCGGGCAAATTGTGAATTCAGAAGAGACGAAAAAAAGAGTAAAAGAAATTTTTGCAAACAATTCAATGATAAAACGATAACGACACGCTTATTAAACAAAGCTCACAAAGCGCACGAAGCTGTTGGCAAAAATCTAGAATTAAATGAGGGTCAACAATAGCTCTACCACCCCAACTACTATGTTATAACAAGATACAACTTTTACTACTCCTTTTGTGTTACTACAATTTTCATTGCTATCACAGCAGCAGCTCTTTTGCATACAAAATACTGTAAATGGAGAATAGAAGAGAATAATCACAAAGTTAAGTGTCTGGTAGCATCGAATATTAGTGAGAGGAAGAGAAGTGTGAAGGATTTTAAGACTGTTTCAGATATTGTAATTATTCACAACAATGTGCTAATTGCTGTAAAATGCAGGCGTGAACGGCTTTGTTTTCAGGCGTCCGAACCGATTAAGGAAAATGCGTAAAATTTATATTTTCTTGTCTTTGTTAAGCGGAAAAATGTAGGAGTTGAATGAATGATGAGTGAATAAAATGCCAAAACTAATGAAATAAGGATTATGAAGAAATCGAATTTAAGCATTTTGTAAGCTAAGAATTTTTTTGTATGATAGATTAGATAATTTTATTTAAATTTTGAAAGAAAGTTTCAGTTATTGTATGTTGAATGAAATTTTTTTTATAACTAACTAGCAGGCTATGCCACAATCCAGATGTTGTAATTGGCATCAGAAAGAAGAAAATTCAAACTAACCGAACCTTAAAAGTATTTGTTCAAAAAGATCCGTATCTGGTTCACTTCCTTGAAAGAAATGCACATCAAGCAAATCGAATCATAAGCTCAATTTTTCTTTTACAGATCGATTCCAAGCCCACTTTGTGCAAGAAAAAGTACTGTTCATATTAATTAAAGCAAACAGCTTCTCCTGTACCAAGTTTCAAGTAAATCAAACCATAAATACGATTTTTTATTAAATGAGTCAAAACAAGGCTCCTTTCCGGAAGAAAAAATTATTTTTTTTTGACGATAAAAAACAAGAAAGAAAAACTCTCTTCTTTCATGATCACATACAATTTATGGTATTTCATTTTAGAACTAAATATGAATTCTCATTGGCTTGACTGTGCTATATGACATACTATAAATGATGGTGCTTTGTAACTGTTGAAGAAATTTTCGGCCGACCTCCTTCTCCAATTTACGTATGCGTCTTGATGATTTTCGAATAAATGGTTTAGTTGTACTCAAAAAATTCATAAGTAGTTTCAAGGCGACTAAAATCTCCTACTCCTACAGTCCGTTAATTGACCCTTAACGCCTTTGGTTAGACAAAAAAATATTAACAAAAAATTAATATTTTCTCGCATACATGCTGCCGCTGATGCTTTATTTATGTTAAATTTCTTTTATGAACCTCCCCAAAAGCAAGTATGTGTGCATCTCTTTGTTAGCTATATTTTGCTTAATGGCGCCTGCTCTTTGCTTTTAATGACGTTGCAAGAGTTTCTCGAATTTCGCCTGCTGCCGTAATAAATATCGTAATTATGCTCACCAGCAGTTGCCGCCTTCAGTCCTGCCAAACAAAAGAGTCTCCAGTTTATCCAATTTATTCACTTGAGTTTATTAGTCTTGCGGTCGCGTAAGAGCATTTTAATTGGTTTCGACATGAGTATGAATTATACGACAGTTAAATGCATTTATTAAGTGGTGTGCTCTGCATTTACTTCTTGGTAAGTTATTGGTCTACGTAATGACGCCATAATTCGTGTTAATATATTCGTATATGATTGATTTAATAAAATTGCGGCGCTTCCTGTATCACAGATTTTTTTATTAAAAAATACATAAGTAACAATATGAGGAGGGAGATTTCATTGCCTATATAAATTTTATTTTTATATAATATTGGATGAGTGCATAAGTTCGTGCCCGATTCCGCTGGATGCCGTACGAATCGTTTGAGAGTGGCGCTCGTGAAAGAAATATATACATATTATATATCGTTGGAAAGGTGACAGTCCGAACTGTAAATCAAGCATAAAATAACTTCATTTTGATTTGAGTTGCTTAGTGAAAAGACGCATGGAAGATGAACAACGAAAAAGATCATATGCGTCATATTATGTTATACGAATTCCGCAAAGGAAAAACAGTGGGCGCTGCAACTAAAGATATTCGCGAAGTTTATTTGGACCATGCTCCAGCACTCCGCACAGTAAAGAAATGGTTCGCGAAATTTCGTTCTGGAGATTTTAACCTCGAAGATCAACCTCGCAGTGGACGGCCTTCTGAGCTTGATGACGATGTTCTAAGGACTTTAGTTGCGAATAACTCACGTATTTCGACGGAAGAGGTTGCCAGTGAATTGAACGTCAACAAATCAACTGCGTTTCGTCGTTTAAAAAAGGTTGGGTACACTTTGAAGCTCGATACATGGGTGCCACATCAGTTGAGTGAAAAGAACAAAGTGGACCGTATGTCAACAGCAATTTCTTTGCTTCGACGGATCAAAAACGAACCTTTTTTGGATCGGCTCGTGACTGGAGATAAAAATGGGTCCCGTACACCAATGTTCAACGCAAAAGATCATGGAAACAGGCACACGAAGGGGCGGAACCGATGTCGAAAGGTGGATTGCATCCGATGAAGGTACTGCTGTGCATTTGGTGGGATATCCGAGGCGTGATCTATTTTGAGCTCTTGCCAGCTGGAGAAATGATCACTGCCAACAAGTATTGTCAGCAATTGGTCGAATTGAAGAAAGCAATTGATGAAAAACGTCCGATTTTGGCCAATCGCAAAGGAGTTCTTTTCCATCATGACAACTCCAGGCCACATGTTGCAAAACCGACCCTGGCCAAACTGAAGGAGATGAATTGGGAAATCATGCCGCATCCCCCATATTCACCCGACATTGCACCTTCTAATTATCATTTGTTTCGATCGCTGCAGAACAATTTGAATGGAAAAAAATTTAAAAATGTGGAAGACGTCAAAAACCACCTTGACACCTTTTTCAACGAGAAACCGCGCGATTTCTATGAATCAGGCATCCGTAAATTGGTTGAACGTTGGGAGTGGATTGCCGAACATGACGGCGAATACATAATTGATTAATAAAAGCGCTTTCTTCAAAAAATTTCAATTTTAGTTTGCACTTGAAATCGGGCACTAACTTATGCACTCATCCAATATTAGGTCTAATAAAAAGGATCACTTACGGCAGCCTCAAATGAAAACAGCCGTGGTAGAACGGCACTAAGCCGGCACAAACGGTGACCTAGCCTGAATTGGCGCCCAAGAAGGTTTAGTTGTGTGTTTTATGGAATTGGCAAGGAATCGCGAATTATGAGCTGATCACCTACGGCCAAATTTTTAATTCCGAAAATCCGAAATTATAGAAAATTAATTTTTCAAACTGCGGTCTCGACTGGGAATGTTATGCCCTTCGAGTGTGTTTCTAACATGAAAATCAAAGTTTCTCATAAAAATCCTTCGGCCGTTCGGACTCGCATACCACTACATGTATATTACTGCGACTAATTTTATAAAAAAAATTATTTTTGAATGTATACTGAATGTTTCCATTCAAGGGACGTTCCTCTGTTTATTACAGATATATTATTTTTGATTTTCTTTTTTTTTATTCTAATAATTTTTGTGAAAAGAGAATTTGATGAAGAGGCTCTGATATTAATCAGCTGTGAGTGGAATATGTTTCTTAATATCAAATATATGTTTCTGTGATTTGATTCAATTTATGTGCAAATAATCTGAGATTTGATTTCCATGGAAAAAAACATTAAAATTGATATTCTCCTGGGTGCAGTCGATAGCACATAAAAAAGTGATAGAAATTCTCTATCTATGCTCAACCCCCAAAAAGCACATCTAATCAAATAAGGCTTAACACTGCCATAAACTATGCGTTTGTTGGTTGAGCTCGATTAAATATAAAAGTCACGTATACGCAGCGTATGTCAAGCGAGCAAGCAAGCAGCCAAACGACATAGCTTTCTTGCGCTTCGCTAATTACGGTTAAAGGCGACGGAAACAGCAAGCACAATGGTGAGTAAGTGGGGATGGAACCTGTTGAGGAAATGACTTTCCTTTAGTTGCTTTGTATGTTAACGTATAAACAAGTATTGACTTAACATAAATTTTATATATATACAAAGTATTTGCGCTAATTTAAGTACATACATTCAAACATATCAAGGCAAAACTCACTAACTTGTGGGTGTATATGTTTGTGCAAGTAGGCTTGTTCAAATTAACTGTACTGTTTTGCTAGCATTTACACTTTACTCAGCACAAACAACAATTAACAAGCAAATAAACGGTTATTTGCATTAAAATGCTTCCGCTACTAGATAGCTTATACAAATGTATATATGTATTTATGTAAGGAGGCGAGTACGAGTTTACATATAAATAACTACTTGATAGTGTTGAAGCATTTTTAGGCCTTCTTTTCAGCTTTTATCGCTATTTATCTGCTTTCTTAGCTTAGTAGCTGTTCAGCTATTTGACTTCGGAACGTGGTTTAGCAAATTTTTTGGTAGTTTGTCTGAGTAAGCATAGGGTAGCCCCTTCCGGTTATGTGTACGGTGTGTTATTAAAAAAGCTTTCGTAAATATTAACTGCTGAGTGAATTATATGTGCTTTCGCTTAAATTAAATAAATGAATATTTAACTTAAAACGCTTTTTCAGGTCATTGTTCTGTTGAATTGTTTTTTGTGTGTGTAAATTAACTGTAAAAAATATAAACTTAAAAGATTTTCTATGATTGTCTATAAACAATTTTTGAAAATTTTCAATATTCTCCTTAACAAACATTAATTAAAAAATACTATTTCCTTAAAAAAGTTAATATAAATTTTTTTTTTTTGTATAAACCGATGACTGCTATAACCATTTAAATTTTTTGGGTATGATTTCTTGCTAAAACTTGAGATCTGTGCGTGAATGTAGGCGACCTTATAACAGTATAACTTTACGGGGGAATTTAAATAGAATAGGTATTTCAAATAAGAGCCGGGAGAGGTTTTGAGAAAAAAGAAAGTTAGAGATTTGTGTCTAATTGTAGGCAATAATATAACTATGAAGGCGAAACATAATCAAAATTTAAGAAAGTATGTAAAAAGAGATATATAAATAAATAGGTTTAAATTTTTTTGTATTTCCAATTAAAAATTTGAAAAATTATTTATTTATTTATTTTTTATTAAATTTCAATTAAAGTTATTTTATTTTTATTTTTTTTTTTACAGTTTTTAAGTTACTTTTACAAAATAAAATTTTTTGTTTCATGCCTAAATGTAGGCAACAATATGATAGTACCAGTATTATATGTTTTTTTAGATTAAAAATCAAGCACTACACGGTGTGTCCCAAAGATAACCGACCTTTTTGGATATAAAATAGTAAAATACAAATTATATTATCTTTGAAAGTTATTATTTATTCAAAATAGGTTCCATTTGACTCAACACAAAGTTTGGAACGATCAACCAGCGCGTGCATAGATTTTTTTGTCATTTATAGGAATGTTCTTCAGTATCTCGGTTACGGCTGCTTCCTCTTTTTCATTTTTTTTTAAATTTTTTAAACTTCAATTTCAATTTTTTTTCAAGTTTGACACAAAATTTTATATTTGCTCTTTGTTCCAGTTTATTTTTGAATTATTAGCACACTTTTAATTTTATTGAAATGGCTGTCACTTTTACATCTGTCATCCGACTTACATGAAGTTAGGTGCGTCTAAGAGAGGATGAATGTATCTTTTTAATGTTGCAAATTTTCAATAGATGGCGCTGTATGTTGTATGATTTAAATATAAAGTTCGGTTATTTTTGGGACACACCGTGTATGTGCAATAAATTGAATAACTAAATAAGTATTCCGCTTCTGCTGTAATAAACTAAAGTTCTGAAACTGAATGTCTTGGGAAATATTTTTTCTTTTTAATATTGCATATTAATTTTTTGCCTCAATTCAGCAAAGTTTTCAAAATTGTAATAAATATTTTTTTAAATATTTATTAAAGTCTTCAAAATAACGAACAATGTAGAATAATTATTTTTTATAAGAAATTTTTGTTATAAAATATAGGTGAATAGCATAGAAAACGGTAATATAATAGATTTAATTCATCAACTCTTATACATAGGGATACTTAGTGGTTTAAATTAAAAATTAAAACAGCTCAAATATTATACATCAACTCGTTTTTCCAGTTTTCTACAAGATACCAAAAAAGCTTACCAAAATGCACTAAAGGCATATTTTAAGTAAATTTTTATCCAATAAAAAACAAAGTTTTTTTGTAATGCTAAATTTGGTTCGTCCTCTGAAGCAAAATGAAATAATTACAAAATTGTGCTGCTAAATGTAGGCAGTGGAATATCACTACCAACTGAAACATTGCCTACATTTAGGGTTACACTGCATAAGCAAGTCCATTTAGAAGGAGTAATAATAGGAAATTTCTATAATGACTAAACCCTTTCGTTTTTTTTTACAATTTCTTTTCCTTTTTTCTGTCATTGCACTATTTCGCTCAATCAAGCTCAATATACAAAATCATGTTGATTGCTTGTATGCTTTCATTATACGCCAAGCGGAAAAGGTCGGACCATGAATGTGCTAATTATGGTGAATTGAAAAGAAGAGATTAAGTGGTTGAACAGTTTGAGTTTGGATTTTTATTGAATTGTTCACCACACGCTACTAAAACCACTAATTAGCCACAAGAAGTACAATTTTGTGGTATATTGGCTAATTGCTGCAGCTCAAAGTATGCTTAAGAAAATAGCTGAAATTGTGTGTACAAGAAATTAAAGGAAATTTCCGATTCCGACTACGCTTAAATATATAAAATATGTACAAGTATAAGAATTTTTCTTTCATATAACTACACCTGACAGCTTTTAAAATAAAATATTTAAATCCAATTTTTCGTGTGAATGTGCAATCACTTTCATAGTACATGTAGCATATTGCCATATATGTATGTGAGTATGGTTTTGAAAACCACCATGTTTCCGTTTATTGCTCCACATTTATACATGATTAATGGCAGACAGTTGGCAGACACGAAAGCAAAAGTAAATACTTTTTATATGGAAAAAAGTTTGTAGTGAAATGTAAAAAAGAGGAAAAAGAAAACGGTTTGCTCATACACTACTACACGTATGTGTTGTTGTTATTTTGTGTGGAAGTACTCGCTAGCTTAAAAATGTTCATGTGTTTGTATACTCGTATGCACATATATTTTGGTATACCTGTATACCTGTGCAACTTAAAGGAGTAGAAGAATGTTAAAATAAATAAAATTTCAGACAAAAATCTGTTTAGGATGATACATATTTATATAGGATGATACATATTTATATATGCTCTAGTATATAGTAATCCATTATTTTTGCATTAAATTGAAGGCTTTATTTACCCCAGTTGGAATTGTTCCATTTATATCAAATATGAATAATTTTGCTTGATAACTTTCTGCAATTTTAAAGGTAAAGTCATTATGCCCCTCTCATGGAAATCCTTGTCCCGATTAGCAAAATTCGGAACAATCGATTTTCACAGGATTCGCTAGCCGGTGTTGGATTGACTGCAATTAAGTTAAAGAAAAGCACAAATACCCTATTTTAAAAAGCCAGTACAGCATGAAATAAAAGAAAAAATCGAATTAAAATCTATCATATTTCGATAAAAATTCATAAATCAAAATTAGATTTATGTAGCTTTCATTTTTCAAAATTTAAGTAAAATAGCCCAAATATTTCTTTAAGTTTTATTCATCTCAATAATTCAGTAATGATTGCGGCGATAATTGCATAAGCTGAGGACAAGAAATGTTTTTTAATAACAAATAATAAAGTCTTAGATATAACTTTTAAATATCTAATAATCACCAATGTTATGCCGATGATTTTGGCAAACCAGAAAATAGGCAACAAAATGGAAACAAATTAAATAAACTACCGTAATTATTTTCCAACTGCTTGGCCAGCCATCTACCAAATGTCAACAAAGCGCAAGCTGTTGGTTAAGCATTTTGCACAATTGTGCATAAGACAAGAGGATTAAATTTAGGTGGAGTTAGGAAAAAAGAAGATTAAGACAGCATTTTGAATAAAATAAAATAAATAAATAGACAAAACGATATTTTAGTGCGAATTATCTACTAAATGTGAAGTGATACAAATTCAAATAAATAATTATTATGTAAAAAAAAAGAATTTTTAAAAGTACCACGAATCTAAACTTTTTTGAGATAGGTCTGCAAATTTATCACAAGTAAAACGAGAAGGACCAAATCCAATCTAAGTGTCATTTTAGATAAGAAGCTAAACTGGAAAGATAATACGAGAAGGCTGCTACTGTCTATACATTCAAAACATATTACTCGGTAAGAGATGGGGTCTAAGCCCAAGATTTTGCCGATATATCTAACTTTCACTACGATTGTGTGGTGGCCAGCTATAAATAAAGCTTCAAATTCTAATTTCATACATTCGTTTCAAAGATGTGCGGTGATATGTATGGTATGTAGTGCACTAAGGAGCATACCAAGTGAGACTCTAAATGTAATACTCATTATCTTGCCACTGGAATTGGTAGCATATTGGGACATTCGGTAATATTGGATAAATAGGATTTCATTCCAAGATAAACAGATGAATGAACTTGCTAGGCCTTGCCTTTTGCCAATTGCAAAAGGCTTCTTAAGGGGTTAGGGGTAGTCAGAGGCACGAAAAAATGAGAACTTTCAGTATTTTTTTTTGCTATTAAATAATTTTATTTTACAAAAGTAGTGATATGGTATTATTAAACAATGTTTTGACTTAAAGTCAGGAAAATTTCAAAAAAAAAAAAAAAAAATTATTTCCGAAGTTACAGCTGTCTGTGTTAACCCAGTTCCAAAAAAGGTCCTTGCGGTGACAATCATAAGTCCTTGGAGATTCATCTGAAATCAATCGGATAAAAAAAATTAGTTTTATAAATAAATAATCCTGGGCCTGAACCAAAGATTTTTTTTTTTCAAAAATTAACAAAATGGCGGCCTCAGGAAATTTGTGTCTAGATTTTTGGGAAAAAATCAACAGTTAATTGGTCTTAAAAAATCGAAATTTTTCAAAAAAAAAAAAAAAAATTCAGGCTCGAGTTTATTATGTATTCTAAAAGCTGTATAAATTTCATTAAAATCAACTGAGCGGTTTTCGAGTTACAGTTGTCACCAGTTCAAAAAACATAGTTTTGAGAAAAACGCGTTTAAAGTTTCACACTAGATACTAGCTACCTGCTCCCGAGCGCTTTGAAAGGTCCGAGCTCTCTTTGTTATTTGTCGAATAACTTAAAAACGAATTATCGGATTAACTTGAAATTTTCAGAGATTATTTTTAAGATATTATACTTAACGAAAATGCAAATAAAAAAATTTGATTTTTTGAAAATTCCGACTACCCCTAACCCCTTAAAGAATTTACACATGTACAAGTCGCGTCAATATGGCGTTGGATTGATACCATAACCTGCCGCAAATCCAAGCATACCTGACCGAAATGGGGTTAGAGGAGATTACAAGATATGTACTCCTTAAAGAGAGGGGAGTTGTCCAAAGTAATATGAGTTCTGACAGGCCACGCGGAAAGTCGAGGGGCAACCTATAAGAGATGCTGCAAGGACGATGAGGAGGAGGAAACCATCTTCCAACTCTTATGCGACTGTTCGAAGATCGTCGACGTCAAAGTCATGGATCTAATGAGACTCATTAGAGTATAAAGCCTGATGCTCAAGATTTTGTGGTATCACAATGGGTCATAGTCAACCCTAAGTGAATCCTAAACGATAGGTCGGTAGCCAGCACAATCTAACTTAACCTAAAATCAGGAGTAGGAAAAATTTATTTTTCTGCTAATTAAATTATATTAACATGTTGAAATTGAAACTTTATTACTCCATCAGCCCACCTTGAGTTTGAGAAAATAATAAATTTAGTCCATTTTTAATATATAAATTATTTTCAAGGTGTTTATTCAAGCGGAAATAAAGAAAAGAACACAAAATATGATATAATAATACTAAAACAAAAAAAAAAAACTTACAGAAATGATAACAGCGTAAAGCAAACAAAAACCAAAAAAAAAAACACAAAATTTTCCACTTCCACTTATTTCTGCACGACGCGCTCGCACAATAGGACCGAAGGTCATGGCAGCTAGAAAATAAAATTTTTGCTGTAAAAACATGCTATTCCACTCACAGAAAACTATGCAGATGCGACACACGCATATATATATTTACATAAATATATACATACGCCAGTGGCCAAAAGTATTGCGCATAATTTTTCAGCTGTGACTTTTATGCAGGAAAATATTTATGATTTATTATATTCGTTTGTTTGTTTGCTGGTTTGGTTGTAGTTTGGACCTTCAAGTACTAGAATTATTTTATATTAATATTACAGTTATAAATTGAAAGAAAGTGTTAAAAAGGGAAATTCAAGTGAGAAGATATTATGTATTATATAACTATTATATTATATAATATAATCAATACATAACTGATATATAAATTCGATCGACCAGCTTTACTAGGATAATAAAAGCACTAAGCGTCAAAGTCAACACACGTTAATATACGTACATACAAAGAGCTTAAGTTGTAGATCTTATTGTTTATGGCATAACCAATAAGACTTATGGGCATTTATTTATTAAAATATTCTTACTTAATAGCTTTTGTTTGGTTAAGAAAAAGCTTAATTTTGATTTTGTTTATTTAATTTATATAGTTGTTAAGCCAAAAAGGATTTGATTTGTTTTCTCCAAATTTTAAATACACTGTCTTCTGGAGGGTGTTCCTTGAGATAATGTGGCTTTCAAGAATAAATGATGTTTACATAATCTAAATATAAGGGTTTGGCATTGTGCTTTAAAAATTATATTAGACAAGTGCCTGGAATAAACCTCAGCCGATAGGACAAATTTTCTACCACTTATGCGCGGAGCATTCTATTCCAACGCGTCAATCGTCTCGAGATGATCTGCGTAGACAAGTCACTTCACTAAGCTCTATGGAAAACTGTCTAGCGGTGACAAATTATAAGATTTTGGAGGCCACGACGCAGACAAAAGACGCAAGATAGTTGGTTGTATGGCATGTAACGCCATCTTGTTGGAACTTAAGATCGTTAACAGCAACATCTTCTAATTCAGAAACGAAAGAGTCGTTAATCATGGTTCTGTAGCGTTCCTCAATGACCATAACATTGTTGCCGGCTTTATTTTTAAAGAAATATGGACCAATGATTCCCTCTGCCTAGTGACTTTCTGAAGATGTTACGCGATCGCAACTATGCCTTGGCCATTATCATCACTCCAAAAGCCCATTCATCGCTGGACAAAGCGGCCAAAAACAAATCCCCTCTGCAAAATTTTTTCATAATGTGGATGGCCACAGATTCAACTTGTACACGCGAGCTCGAATGGACTCATTCGGGTTTTCTGCGATACTCTGCCCTACAGCAGCAATAGCCCTGTACGAAATCTCCGAGTATGTGCATTATTCACTATGGTTTCACCGATCGAATATTAGACGCATCGCACGTTGCGTCGCATGAACTGAACCATTACTTTGATAATAAATTTGCACGATTTGTAAACGCTATTTCAAGCGGAGTATAAATCAAGGAAAAACTGTGAAAAAGGCCAACTTCAAAAAAGTATTGCTTTATTGAAAACTACACGTCTAAAAAAACACCCCTTATATGATTATTTCGTTTACAAGCGGTTTTTGTGTTTGCCCTTGACCGGGAAGAGCTTATGAAAATATTTCACACTTTCATTCGACTTAATTTGAAATAATATTTTAGTATTAAATTTTTCATGTTTCCTTTCTACCAGTAAGACATTTTTTTTGCTCGGTGGCTTTTTGGTTTTAAATATCACAATGCATTCATGCAAACGACATTTTGCTTTTTGTGTTTACTGGCCGAATTAAAATGTCATAAAATTCTGGGAATTTAAATGGTGTAGTTTAAATATTTATGAATTATATTCTACCTTAATAAGAATTGGGATTTTTTCCAGATAAAATTAAATGTAATTTTATTATAAAATTAAAAAAGTTTCATATATACTCATGTGCTGAAGAAATTATAAATTTGAAATTTGCGTTAGTATTTATTTCTCATAGAAATCATTCTATTAATATTATGTTATTTGCTAATGAAGCCCAAGGGTGTGAAAGATTGGATAAGTATTTTTTTCTTTTGTAGAAATATATTAAGATTTCACTACAATTTCGTTAAAGATTTTTTTACTTTAACTTTTAATCTTAGAAAATGTGAGCTCACAGAATATAGATATATATATTTGTTTAGTATTTATTAATCTCATTATGTATATATATATAAATACTTTTCTGCTATATATTCTGCTTACAGTTAACTCAGCCAAGTTTTGCGGGGATAGCGAATTCAGACAAAGCCGAAGGCTGCTTTAAAATAAATGAAGAGGTGATGTCTGTCGATTCTCTTTTCACGGAACTTTTCCAAGATATGGCACATGGTGAATACCTGGTCAATGTTGGGCTTACCGGTATAAAGCCACATTGACAAGGACTAATCAGTTTATTGACGGTGGACTTTACACAAAACGCTCGCTAGGACTTTGTTTGCAATATAAAGGATTCCTATCCCACGGTAACTGACGCAGACTTTACTGTTTTTCAAGCGGGCGATTGATATTTTAAATTCTTCCTACTTTTGTTACTTCGTCATTACGACCTATCCGAAATCCAAATGGAGCTTGGAATACCGTACCACAGTTCCCTTATACTGAGTTGATGATGAGTGCTCTCAGAAAGCAGGAGTGCAAGTCGAATAGAAACCGTTCGACAGTCTGTTGTGATTGCAACTTTCCTTGTGTTTGTTGAGAGCCGTTCTTTGATACACAAGACAGTAGTCCGAGTTTCTAGGTCAGCCAAGTAGCTTGATGAGCGTCAACTCTGTCGAGGAAGTATCGCCGTGCAAGCTGAATTTTCCGACAGTTGTGTCGAATATATCTTCTTTGCGTACCCTGGCGTCCAAGTTTCCAAGCACAATTTTCACGTCGTGGCGGGGCAGCGTTCATTTAAAGGTTTCTTTGTCATGTCGTCCTTCTCTTCCTTTGCGGCGTACACGCAAATCAGCGATGTGTTAAAAGATTTTGCTTTGATGTGGATTCTAGGGAGACGTTTCTTCACTGGGGTGAACGCCAGTAATAAGCGACGTAGTCTCTCTCCCATTGCAACATCAAACTTGCGCCCCTTTATATAGTCGCTGTAGTAAATTTTACTTTACCTACCTTCTTCCGTCCTCATCAAGCCCAACACACTTCTTGGATGACGTCGATGTCAGCCCAAACCTAACACTAGCGAGAACATCAAACAGTTCAGCGACGGCCATTCCCAAATAAGAGACGGATATTTCAGGTGTATGCGTTTGAGGGGGTCATCATTAAAAGGACAGTATCTCATCCTAGGTTTTGTTTAATTTTTCGTAGGAGTATAGTACAGCGTTCACCCGAAATAGCTTCAGCGGTTACCAAGCACCAATTATATATATTTATATAGTTTTCATGTCATGCGTGCTAAGCCTTAAGCGTAACCGTAGCGTGAAAACTTTCTCACTTTAACTCGGACTTTTGTTGGTTAGCCAGAGGACACTTAGTCTTAGACCAGAAGTAGTGAGCTGCTTTATTCTCAGGTGAATGGCAGTTAAAGCTTTTTGAACTTTCGATAGAGGCGAAATAAAAAGATGTTCACAAAATTGTACAAGCAGTTTTCACAACCATGATAATAATTTAGTCTTATTTAATAAATTGTTGTACGCATTGCTAAGCACTCCGATATTATGACCGCGTCTTATTAAAAATACACATTCAAAATGAATATAAAGTAATCAAATTTATATATGTATATATTTTTATTTTTCAATAAATTCTAAAACTAATAGTTTGCCATATTTTGCTTTTACCAATTGAAATTAAAATTCTCAATTGCTTCTCTTGAGCCATTTCACTGTTCCACCAACCATTTGACTGCCGAACAAAAGTAAGCAAGTGAAAGAATGGATGACTCTTACAACAAATAACCGATAAAACTGGACACTTTTCAATATTCAAGTGCTGCAATACCATAATCCGAAATTGCATTATTATTTTGAACATTACAACGCTTATAAATATAATATTACATTGTGTAAAATTATGAAAAGTGCACATTTAGTGAGAGAAGAAAAAGTAAAAATGATAATCTCAATTTCAACGACAAATAATGCAACATACAACAAACAACAACAGCAAGCATGAGAACAGAGTTTTTGAAAAGTTGCACGCTGCTGCTGCATATAAAATGCAATTCCTCTTATGAAGCAAAATATAATAAAGAGTATAATAAATAGTAAAAATATAAGCAAAAAAAAAAAAAGAAAAACATAAAAGATGGCGCTATAAAGTGCCGAAATGATATTGAAAGCAAACTTTGTCAATTCCGTTTTCTTGCTCGTAACTCCTTACTCCAATACCGTCGATGACCCGTGAAGCGCTGTTTATTGCCTTTTGTAAGTTTTAAAGAAGTCTTCTTCTCTTTTCTTTTTGGTCATGTTTTCACAAACAATTTTGTGTGCGCATCGTAATCTCGAAGAATAGAAAAGTAGTAAAGCCAACAAGTGCAACTTAAGAACAGAGAAAAAGTTATAAAATAAAAGAATTATACACATACATACACTTGTAAAACAATTGAAGTTCTGTCGAGCACTCTGAAGGTCTGCTGTCGCCAAAACTTTGTAAGCGCATCGCAATAACAGCAACAAATAAATGTAATATTAACCCCTTTAAGAAGCATTAAAGAGAAACTGAAGAAACCGATCTTTTACATACTCAGAACGTTCTGTTATGCGAATGCTATTCGTATTGTTTACAGGATAATACAATACTATAAATGTAGTTTCTTTCTCTCTTCGCGGTCAGCTTCTAAGCTAACTGATTGAAAGTATACAAAGTGGGAAAAATACTAATAATTTCAAAATTAGAAATAAAAAAAAAGATTCTTAACAGCTGTCTTCGTTGAGAAATGTCAGTACAAACCAGCAGTAAAAATAGTCCTGTAAGTTGTACAACAGCTGTTTATTTTGGCGATTAATTTTGAATTTCGTTCATTTATACTGTTTATTATTTCTGGTAATAAGTATTTTCCTAAGTGTTTTAATAGAATTGGCTATTATGTGACATTTTTAAGTTATTAATTGTATTTAAAATTTATTGTATTTCAACAATGATGAAATTCTATATGCTTTATAGCCGTCAAACGATATAGATATCAATATATTTTTTCTAATAGTACTTTAAAAGGACGGAGATTGATGTAGAACTTACTTTGCAACAATTTGTCGCTTAGAATTTCAGTAAGGATGACTGAAATACGAAAATAAGTTTGAATTTTTTTCCGTGTAAGCCGGTAACTCAATATTATTAGAGAGTTTATTCGATTCTGTTTAAATAAAAAATGGCAATTTCTCTCCCATTAAATATAAATTGTCATCAAGAAAATATTTATAATAAATATTGAATTTTAGAATTTGAGCAAATTATTCATACAGTACAGTACTTCTATATTCCAAGTCATAGACGGAAAGTGTAGCTGAAAATGTGATGGGAGAATGTTACTAATAACAAAGATTTCGTTAGAAATAGCATTTTCTTAATTAATGTTTTTTTCAATTTGTGTATTGTTTACAAATTTAATACAAATTTATTGCAATACTTGCAATCATTTTTTATTAAACATTGAATTAAATAATTAATGTAAATTAAACATATTTCACGCCATTTTCACTCTAACAATAACTAACTCACAAAAGTTTAACGCACATTTATGTATGTATGTAAATTACTAATGTTTGCTTTTTTCTAATGGTTTATTTTTCGGTTAACCACACAAAAACCCATTATTATTTATTTAATTTAGTGTCAACTGAGCTACCAACGAAATAATCGAATTTTAATTGATTTTCATTTTATCTATAAATAAATAACGCAATTTGGTGAGTGTGAAAAAAGGAACAAATAAACACAGCAATGTTGTATACAGACTGTTTTAATGAATTATTTTGTATTTTTAGCAAAACCACAAATGAAGTTAATTATCAGCAATAAACTCGCGACTTTTATAACTAAATTGTGTTTAAATCAAGTTAAATATTCTAGAAAAACAAAATGTGTAAATAGTTTTTATTTTTTCATTCAAACTACTGTTATTGTAGTCAATTTAAAAATATAAAATGTTTTTCGAGCGCTACAAACTTAATAATAAGTTGACATAATTTTATTCATGTGTATTAATATTTATTTTTAATTATTATTCTTTAAAAAGTTACCACAAAATAAGTTTTAAATATTGTTTTGAAAATTTTAAGTAAAAAAAGTGCGAAAAACCCCCAAAATTTTTTTTTAGTTAATATTTAATTTTCATGTAAACTACCCACAACAAATGTTCACCTTTTTGGCGGCTGCAATAAAAGCTCTTCATATAAATCCGAGGGCCATTCAGAGGCGTCTTAGAATAAACTGGTGACGCCCCTATCTTTTGGAACCCATCAAGACACATACCACGAATTTTAGGATAACCTTAGCCAAAAACCGCTTCGGTTACAAAGAGCCACTAATGTATATTTATATACTCATATTTATGGAAATCAATATATATTTATTTCTCTTGAGCCATCAGAAAGGTTTGGCTGTGTGTACTTGGTTCACCGTAATAAAATAAAATAAAATAAAATAAAATAAAATAAAATAAAGTGAAATATAATAAAATAAAAAAATTAAGTCAAATAAAATAAAGTAAAATAAAATAAAATAAAGTAAAATAAAATAAAATACAACAAAATAAAATATCTTAAAATATAATAAAATAAAAAAATAATATAAAATAAAATAAAATAAAAAAAAATAAAGTAAAATAAAATAAAATAAAATAAAATACAACAAAATAAAATAAAATGAAAAAAAATATAAAATAAAATAAATTAAATTAAAATAAAAGAAAAATAAAAAATATTGAAAATGAAGAAAAGAAATAAAATAAAATGAGATAAAATAAAATAAAATAAAATAAAGTGAAATATAATAAAATAAAAAAAAAAACTAAAATAAAATAAAATAAAATAAAGTAAAATAAAATAAAATAAAGTAAAATAAAATAAAACAAAATAAAATAAAATAAAGTGAGATATAATAAAATAATAAAATAAAGTCAAATAAAATCAAATAAATTACAGTAAAATAAAGTGGATTGAAATAAATATAAATAAAGCAATATACAATATAAAATTTCCCAAAAATTTTGCTTAATTTCCAGAAAAAGTCGTTTAACTTACAAACACAAATATCCGTCAATGTCATAATATTAGCATTTAGTAAGTAAATAAACTCTGAGAAAATTGGAATACAGCCAAAAAATATATACAGAATGCTAATTCAAAGTCCTTGCCAAAACAATGAGGTACCACAAAAATGTAGTTTCAAAATGCACAAAAATTAAAATAATCGTACAGAGAAAATATAAGTACACAGCAAAACAAAATTTTATATTTATGAGCCAGTTAAAGCGTATTTGCCAAAGGCCCGCTATTACTACTTTAGTTGTTATCTGCTTGTTGCATAAATTTGTTGCCACGTTTCCGGCAATCTACCTAATCGTTTATGCATAAATCCATTTTACATGTATGTATATAATGTGTTACTGTATGCATTGCTAAGTTCATTGGCTGCTTCGTCGAATGCATTTGCATTTAATAATCGATAAGTTGTCTAAGTAATAAGTGCCATTTAATGCCACAAGGTTTGCAAACAAAGTTATGTACTTGTATTTATGTACATTTTAGTACTTACACATGCTTGTATTACATATTGTATACAAACTATTGTAACGATAATTCGACCTATAAATATAACTCAACGGAGGGTTGATAATTTGAAAGTTTTGATTGATTGATATTTGAATTTTGTAAATTTACATACTGACTGTTAGTTAAATCCCTAAACAACATTTATGTAAGTTTTCATTGTCAATATTATTGTTTTATTATTATTTGTTATAGCATTTATAATTGAATTTCACTTCATATTCATTACACAGTTGAGTTATATGCATTAATTTCGAATTATATATATAGTTTTGATATATTATAAATTATTTTGATAACTATAAATTATTAGAAATCATAGTAATTTGAGAATTTCTCATTTAATTTAAATTGAAAAAAAAACTTTTTTATTCAGATATTTGTAATTTCAATACTTATATGTATGTATATGTACGATAAGTATCGACTTAAAAAAAGAAACAAATGTATATAAAATATTATTTAATGGAGATTGAAAAATATAATTTTTTGGCACTAACAAGAGGTCGTATAAATAATGATTCCTCTTGTGGTTTTAAAAACTTAAGTTGTGTAGAATGGTAGGAAATATTTTAGAGCAAAATGTTCGGAGTATTCTAAAGGTAAAATTATAAACGTTAGCAAAATTAAAATATTTAGGTAAACAAAATACAAAATACAAAAGTAGATAATATAAAGAAATGTAAAAAACTCCCCCATATGTAAACACATGGATTTATAATGTTTTTAGAATTAAAAACGCGATTGTGACAAATCTATAAAATGTTAAATCCTAACATTCTAATTTCATTACGAAGTCTTTTATTTAAATATTAGTGATATCAATTAAATGTATTTTTAAATTGAGTTTTTGACTTTTTTTCTCGTTTGTGCTACCAATTTTAAATACCTAACATTCTAAAATATAAAGATAATATGAATTAATATTTAATGTAGATTATTATTTGTATTATTTTGTAAGCTCCAGAAAACTAGACTTTTTAAAAAAGGTTCTATTTATTTATCAAAAATAAGTTTTAATCAAGTACATATTGACTGATATTATCTAGAACCTTTTATAATATTTTTTTGGTTGCCTTCATAATTTCATCAGTAGAGAACTATGCGAAACCAATGGTAGTCAGCTGGTGCCAGGTCGGGATTTTATGGTGAGAGTATTTATACTTTCCAACCAAGTTCCCTCAATTTTTGCATCGTCGCAAACGATGTACTCGTATGTGGTCTGGCGTTGTTATGTGAAACATATGAGATTTTCTATTTAATCACACCATATTCTCAGTACCACCTTATTATCCGTAAATTTAGACTTTGGCGTTTATGGAGGATCATCGGTATTTGACCATGATTATTTTTGTTTTAGATTTTCGCTCGTAATCCATTTTTCATCTCCTGTCATGAAGGGCCAGCCTTTTTTAATTGATTCCAAAATGTCATATGTCTATGTCTAATGCATGCGCTATCTCGTTTAAATTTGCATGTCACCAGTTTCAGAACTTCATCGACTTTTTAAGTGACTGGACGAGATTTCCAGTGTCGGTCCATATAAAGTTCAGTTCACACAATAACTGATGCCAGCTGACCATTTACCACGCCATACTTACATCGATTGGGCGCTTAACAACAGCAAACAGTGGACGGCGATTTTTTGAACAAAATTTCGTTTAGGGACGAAGCCCATTTCACACTGGTGGGATACGTAAATAAGCATCATTGTCGCATTTGAGCCCTCAACAGTCTACAAATAATTTAAGAGAGGCCATTACAACCAACTTACTGTCTGGAGCGCTCTTTGGTCCGGAGGTGTGATTGGACCTTACTTGTTTGAGGACGACAACGGTGAGATGGTCACTGTCAATTCGGAGTATTATGATCGACTGATAACTGAATTTTTTTGTCCTGCAATTAAAGAACGCGACTTACAATATGAAGCTTTCAGAAAGATGGTGCAACATGCCACACATCACGAGCAAATATGGCTTTATTGAGAGAAAAACTTCAATGCTTCGTAGTCTCTCGTCCTGGCGATGTCAAACTTAATAATGAAGAAGTTTCATGAAAAATATGAAAAGCGTCCATTATAAACGGGTTTCCAAGAAGAGGAGTTATTTTGATATTCAAAAAAATTATGCCCGTCTTGCCCAGATAAATACCATTTAATTTCGGCCATAAAAAATCATTAATCATCTCTCGATAGCGCAATCCATTCGTACCATAAACCGTACCAAACAGTTATAAATTTGATGATGGAAAAGCTTTTCAATAATATATCCTTATTTTCCGAGCCCCAGATGCAACTAGTTCTCTTATTGACGTAGCCATCGGGGGGGAAATGTATCTTATCAGTCAAGATGATTTTTCGATGAAATTTTTACCGTGAGTTTTAATCATTTAATGCGTTATTGAAGCGTGTATCATTCCATTTTTATTACTAACGTAGTTTTTACTTGTCAAATGTCAAAAAACTACAGCTTCAAAATTTAGATATCACCGCTATCTACTCGGCTACTCAGCCTCATATAAATTTTATCTATGCACAAACCCTACTTGTTTTTAGTTTTTTATTTCATTTACACGTATGTTAAGTGAACAATTGTCTTCTGTCAAGTAGACACGTCTGACAATAAAATTAACCTCTCCTCTTTTCGAG